>QQZM01000006.1:251163-301642 GCA_013365045.1 Geotrichum candidum | reverse complement strand
TTATTATTATTATTATTATTATTATTATTATTATTATTATTATTATTATTATTATTATTATTATTATTATTATTGTTCTGTATTCTCAATATTTCAATTATTGGATTTACTACAACCTTTTTTTACATTTTTGCTTTTTGAGTTTTTTTTTTTTTTTTTTTTTTTTCTTGTACTCATGACCCTCTTATGTAACCATCAGACTATTATAATACAGATAGACGAGATAGGAAATATTCTGCAAATGATTGAAAGCAATGATTAATACAAAATAAACCAACAATGCCCTTTTATTATCATGAGGGCATCATAATGCTTCTTTCCGTAATTCTTATGAAGGCCCTCGTGGAAATAAGAATGTTACATTGTGCCATGTGAGAAATTTTCAAAAATTCAGTCTGCAACTTACAACTTATATTATGGAATTTAATTCCACATTCAAGTCTTAAACCGCGTTTGTCTCAATTGTCAATCATTCTTGCTTCTTATGAGAAGGTTGACATGTTTATGAAAAGCAAAGGTTCTGGTGTTTTCTTGCCGCTTCTCTTTAGTGAATCCGAGACCTACTGGAGTCACATGTTGAGCCATATACCACTCTAGAAATTAAAAAAAAAAAAAAAAAAAAAAGCAGCATCAGACTACTACTCACACTTTTCAAAATGTCAAAGTCGCATTGATGCTTAAACAGAAAAGTCCACTGTACGTAATTCTTCTATTTTTAACCCCCCATATCATCAAGACTGTGAATAGCGGGTGCTATTGAAACTCCTGGTGTGCAATTAAAAAAATTAATCAAAAAAATAATAATTAAAAAAATAAAAAATAAAAAAATAAAAAAAAAGTTTAAAAAAAAAAAACTAAACAACTTAATACCCAGAAGCACCAGGTCAACCCAAATCACTTGGAAGTTGGATGATGAGATCAGAAAGAAAGACAAAACAGAAGACTTTGTAGCAAGTATAGAAATAATTCTATGGTCGGTTGTCGATAGAATTCACATTACCGCTGGTGTGAGTCTTGGGAGTGTACTTTGGCTGTCGTTCATACGCATTGGGACTTGACTCTCTAGCCGATTTCTTGTGCTTCCGTCTGCGTCTTCTCTCATTTGCGTGATTGTGGTTGCAGTTTTCGCCATGTTCATGGTCTTCCTTCTCGCTATCACTGGCCTCATCCTTGCTGAGATTTCTTCTTCCTGGCGCGGAATTGTCGTTGCCGAAACCTTCAAAGTCTGAATCCGAGTCTGATGATGAGGAGGAAGATGAGTCTGATTCCGAGCTGGACTCACCAAATTCCCGGGTTTTGTGGAAAATGCAGCAGATTTTAGATTTCTTCTTATTCATGTGCTCATTGTCGATAACATCGTCGGTCCAGCGCACGCCGGGGCGTTCGCCACGCTCCTGAGCCTCTAGGTGTAGCGTTCCTGCGCTAGGCTCGGTTTCTGTGATGACTGTAGTAATAGTTGAAGGGATGATGCTCATTCTACTTATGATTATAGGTGTTGGTTTGTAATGTAATAATGCAAATGGGTGTTGTGGCGATTTGTGTTATGTGTTTTAGATATGATTGTGGGTTTGAAAGAGATGAGAAAAAAGAAGATTGCAAATGTTCTTGTTTTTTTCTGGTTTTTTTTTTTTTTTTTTTTTTTATGGAAGAATTTTTCAGAAGAAAATGTCAAGTCAAAATTTAACTTGTGCAACTATTCAAAAGAAAAAAAGACCCAAGCAGAAATACCGACAAAACAATTTAAACTGAAAGGCTGTTCTGTGTCAGTTTAAAAGGTTATGTAACTATTGAGACTGGTTAGAATGAGCGCATATTTTGTGAAACGAATGGGGGTTTGACTAAAGATGATCTGAGATAGCTATCAACAAGTTTGATTATCAAAACATGTGTAGATTATATACTCATCTATAAATGACTTGAAACTTGTGTAATTTTAATATTATCACAAATGTTAAATCATTAATCCCAGGTAACAGGCAAGGGTTGTGTGCATTTCCATGTATGGATGTGTCTGAACAATATTTCTGTGTTATGAATATTTCCCGTCCTGACCTATTTCCTATTGTTCTGACTGCCTCGTTGCTTTCAATTAATACCGGCAATACTAACACTCTTTTTTTTGATTCAACGACAATGGCAAACTTCAATGGCAATCCTTTTGTGCCGGTGTCTACTTCAGAACCTCTTGGTATCTTTAACCGCCAGGCACATCCCTGTCCCGCGCCTGCTGGCTCTGACAATGGCCGGCCCATCCATACTAATAAATTCTACACCAACATGCTGATCGAAAACCAGGTGCTTCAAACCTGGTGCCAACCGTACTCACTCTGGTGGTCCAAGGTCGAAAAGTTTTATGGCATGGCAGTCTCCCACACGCACAAGGAACAATTCGTTTTTGGGCCGGATCCTAATCAGCGCCCGGCTCAGTTTTACTTTAGTCCTGTTGGAATCCAGTCAATTGTGTTTAGCGCAACCGAATTTGATTCTGGTAATGTGGCACTGGGCATTGAGGACAGCAGTGACCTTTCAGTCAAGGCCGTTCTAAGTTCGCAAGATGATGGCGTAAACGGCAAGTTAACACTACCTCTTGTCCAAGGCATGGGTATGGTAACTGGTATTTATGACGGTCTGCGACCCAAGATTGTCTCTCAGGTTGGAATTGCGAGCGTAGAGTCAGCTCCCTCACCGAGTCCTAACCTGGTCAAATACATTCTCACGCTCTTCAACAATGTCAAATGGGTCATGTATGTGCTCGTTCCCGAGGGAATTGAGACTCCCACATTCTACCTCACGGATGACAGAAGCTTTGTGTCCAACCTTACTGGCAGTTATGTCATTCAAATAGCTGAGGCGCCGGATGGCACTGAGCAGACCTACGATGGCTGCGCAGGCAAGTATCTCACGGGTGCTTCCATTACAGGAGAAATTGTTAATAATGGCTCTAAGGCCATCTACAGAATCCAATACGAGGCTGAGGGTGAAAGTATTGATGATAAGCCTTTGATTTTTGCTGCTCCTCATCACGTTGCATCGCTCACTGAGCAAATGCTGCCCAAACGCACCAACATAGAGCTTGATTCGACTAATATGGGCAAGCTTGTTGGCTACATCTCAACAGTCCTTGAAATGATCGAGGACCTTCCTACTTTTATTGGATTCCAGCCATTCTGTAGCTTCAAGGGCTCAAACATGACAGTTGGCCCCAATGAGCGCAACATGATTGGTTGGGTCGCGACTCAAGAAATCCAGGCGGCAAACGTCCCCGAGGAAAGTAACCTTAATTCCATGTATTTCTCTGGAAAAAAACTTGATAAGTACGCGCAGATTTTGTTTACTTGCAAGTATGTGTTACAGGACGATAACCTTGCCCACCAAGTGCTTGAAAAGCTTAAGGAAGCTTATGCCCGATTTGCGACCAACAGGCAACAATTCCCGCTTGTGTACGACACTACTTGGAAAGGCTTGATTTCCGTGGCTGGTCTTAGTGGTGATGCCCTGCAAGATTTTGGCAATTCATACTACAATGATCACAATTTCCACTACGGCTATTTCATTCACGCTGCTGCGGTAATTGCGCAAGCTGACCGTGATTTGGGTGGCAATTGGCTTGCTGAGAACCAGGATTTTGTCAATAGTCTTGTTCGTGACGTTGCAAATCCCAGCGACGATGACCCCTACTTCCCCCGCTGGCGCTCTTTCGACTGGTATGCTGGCCACTCATGGGCCAAAGGTATTATGCCTAGTGCGGATGGCAAGGACCAGGAGTCTTCCTCTGAAGATTTCCACTTTGCTTATGGCATGAAGCTCTGGGGCCGTGTCATTGGTGATCCTGCCATGGAATCACGCGGTAACTTGATGCTTTCCGTGCTCAAGCGCTCTATGAACACATACATGTACTACCTCCATGACAATAAAACTATGCCCGAACCTATTCTTGGTAACAAGGTGTCTGGTATCCTGTTTGAAAATAAGGTCGACTATGCGACATGGTTTTCGGCGCGAACTGAGTGTAAGCATGGTATCCATATGATCCCGATTACATCAGTGTCATCATTTATTCGTGGCCCTGAATACGTCAAGGAAGAATGGGATGAAAAATTGAGAGGAATTATTAACGATGTTGATGATGGCTGGAAGGGTATCCTTTACTCGAACTTGGCACTATACGATCCTGTCTCAAGTTACAACTTTTTTGCACAACCAAATTTTGATAACAAATGGTTAGATGATGGCATGTCACGAACCTGGGCTTTAGCCTATCCAGCATGCATCAACAACTGCCACATATAATGTATATATACATATAGACATTATAAGAATTAATTGAAGGAAAAACAAAAGGTTTGTTCCAGGCTCTTTTTTTTTTTTTTTTTTTTTACTTGTTCAATAAGCTTGTTCCACACCGACTGTTATGTAAGAGCAAAAGATCTGTTGTATGTTCCCAATTTTGACAGTACCTCCAACTTTAGACGTGAATTCCCGTTAGATCTGAAAAATTGCCCGCCAGATCAACCGCCGTTTGCAACTAACACACACCACACAAACCATGGCCAAACCAAAAAAGACCAAGAAGCCCGTTATTGACGCCAGTTACGAGCCACCACAAGCATGTGTTTACGACTGGCCACTCTCATTTCAGCAGGCCACCACGCGGCCCTACCAAACAGTAACACCGCTTATTGAGGACCAAATCTACACGCTTGACCGGTTTTTCAGTTCCAAGGTGTGCGACGACCTTGTGCGGTGGTTTAGCAGCTATATACCATCTGAGGACGGCGGCACAGCCCCAAGCAGTACCAGCAGCAAGGGCAAGAAGAAATCTGCGGGAACCGCAACAGATGCGGCGGCGGGAAAGCCCCAGCTTGAGTTTAGCACGACGGAAATGCCGCCTCGCAAGGATTACGCTGCCCGCGTGAACGACCGGGCCATGGCGGTCGACCGGGTCGCAACCCGCATTCTCTGGAGCATTCTAAAGCCGGCGCTGCTCCCCGAAAACGGAGAAGAGGAGGAGGACGACGAAGATGGCCGCCAAATCCGCGACATCTTTCAAGACTGCATTGGGTTGAACGAAAATTTACGCGTTTATCGCTACCGTGCGGGGCATTATTTTGGGCAGCACTACGATGAAGCCGTGCATGTGTCTGTTGAGGACTTGACAACTGACCCAGCCAAGCCGCGCCTTGCGCGCGGCGTCACGCGTTGGACCATGCTCGTTTACCTCACAGGGTCCGACTACGGCGAGCTCAGCGGTGGTGCCACGCGCTTCTACCCTGAGATTGGGGTCCCCATTGGCGCCCGCAGCCAGGGCCGGCTCAGACAAAGCAGCGACGGTAGCAAGGTCCTTGATGTGGAGGTTGAAAAGGGTACCGTGCTGCTACACAAGCATGGCGAGGACTGTCTTTTGCATGAGGGAGCGCTGGTAACGAGCGGTAACAAGTGGATTCTGCGTAGTGACCTTGTCTTCCCAACAAAATAAGAGAGGTAAGCCACAAGGCCATGGATCAAGCTGTTTGGCTCAGATGATACTGACAAAGGGTATCCCTGCGTGCAACCTTTTCCACGTTCTTTCTATTCCTCCTCAGGGAGTTTTAGCAGCGAAATCGGTTATATCTGCTGCGAAACATCAACTTTCTGCCGGCAATCAGCTGATATATTAGATTAGACCCTTATTTTCTTTGACACTGTTATGTAGATAATTGATAAGGCAACATGTGCAGCCAAACAATTGAAAAAGGCAAAACAATTATTTATTTGGATTCTGGCTAATATATTTTTCCAGGGTCGAGCTATTTACAGGGAGATCTAGAACCTTAGAATTCATCTGTATGCATAGGATAACTCGTGGTTTAGTGCTTGTATGTATATCTTTTACATTTGTAATATGAAAAAAAAAAAAAAAAAACCTTTGAGGGGACGGTACTACTTTTTGATACCTATAAAAAAAAAAACGGTGGGTGAAAAAATCGGCGTTAGAGGAGTTGCGGAATGATCTGGGGGAGCAAGAGGAGGTTGAGGACATCGCCTAATGTGGAGAAAGAAGAACAAAATAGAAGGCGGCAGTGAGACATTTCATGTTGGGTAAATACTGACAGTACTATCTTCCCCCAGGTTTGAGAATAAACGACGTGTGTTGCCTTGATAAATCACCATGAAGGGCCCAGTAATGTTGCCAACAGTCGTCAGGAATGTTCTTTTTTGCTCATGGTTTAGTAGTTTGCATTCTGGCCTTTTTTTTTTTCAAGTTGCGTAACCTCCTGTCTACTTGTTTATCTGCGGTCTTTTATTTTTGCAGGTACTTATTAGATCTCCCCCCACTGATGAAATTGACCGCCACTAAATGTTGAGTCTACAAGAATTTTGGATGTGGCTGGTGATGCCAACGATCCTACAGAGCTTAGTCTGCTCTTGGCTTCTTTTTCGGATCAACCTCATCTGGACCTGTCAACCCTCATGTTGTCACCCCCACCCACCTAAACCTCGGACATTGGACTAGCTTTGAATGCATAATTATTTTGGTAATAAAGATACCAAATGCCGAAAACCCTCACCTACTAGCATGGCAATGACACAGAATCATGTAGCCACTGGATAGACGTTTAGTAACACTTTTTATTCCTTGGTTGGAACTGGTGCTATGGGGGTATTAGTGGACAGACCCAAGTTCTTACTGCATAAAAAAAATAGAGAAATGCCAGTAGTATAGATTTCATGAAGCTTTAGGGGACTACCCGTCAGTGCCGTCTCCTCTACTGTACTGTTTTTATTTTTTTTTTTTCCTTCTTTATTTCTCTCATCTTGTCGTTGTTTTGATGCAGTTTTGCTATTTGTGATAATTTCCAATATGTGTAATTATGTATCAATATATTCTTATTATTGCTATTAGTGTAATTAATATTGTCATTTTGATTTGGCTCTTGGATAATACGCTTTTCCTGGGCGTAGACCTTGATAGTGAAATTTTTAATTCATCCGCTCTCAAAACTATTATCACTATTATTATTTTCTTACGTTTATCTCCAGTTTTGTTACCTTTCGTCATTCCATTAGAACATCTGGGAACTCCATCCTTTTTTCTTTCTTCTATCTATATCTATCATAGTCTCCTTTTTTTCTTTCTTTAAATATATTTCTTACTGCTGCAGGTCTCTCTCTATTTCCAGCTTCTATTTTTCTTTTTTTTCTTCTTCCACGTCCAACAACATAGTTCGCGAGCACACGACCGGGGTGAAAAAAAAAAAAGCCAAGAACAGACCAGCTCTCTCACGATCTTCAGCTTTTTCAACAACAACTAGACAGACAATTTTTCTTCAAACTTACACACCATGTTTATCTTGCCCCCGCCGCCCAGGTATCCTGTATACTCCACGTCGACGCTTGGAGCTGGCGTTAAAGTAGACAACGCTATTGAACTTGCATCCAAATTAACGCAGCATGCAAAGACAAGTTTACCCGCCACGGGGACAAACTTTGCTGCGCCCGAGGGCGTCTACGAGGGCCGTGACTGCCTTTGCTTGTCTGACCCGGGCTACCACCCGTCAGATATGCCGCCCGCAGTTGTGAACCCACTGGCACCGGTGACCTTCCTCCCCCGGACTCACTCGTCTGGTGTGCGACTGACTGTTTTGAAAACACCCAGCAGCAGCGCGGGCCAGCGTTCGCTCTCAAATACCTCGACAGTTGTTGCACCAACAACCTCCCGGCCATGGTACGCGGGGCCCCGGCGACCGTCGGTGGCGGCGACAGAACATACCATCGCAGTTGGTACTGGTGGAGTTAGCGCCGCGGGCGACGCTCCTAACCACCAAGACGCATTTGAGGCTGCTCTGGGTCCTTTCTTTGATAATAATAATAATAATAATACCGACCTGGATGGTAAAAAACGAAAAGCGCCAAAGACAAGCCTCACAAAAAATAATTCGTCATTTATTTCGCGCACGCTTGTCATTGACAACCTCAACAAGAAACTCAATGAACGGCAGCACCGCCCATCGGTTAATTCTGGTACTCGTGGTAGCGGCGGCGGCGAGGAAGAATGTCTCATGTGGGCGAATATGGGCCGCTCATTCAACTGGTTTGACCCCGCAAACAATGCCAATTTGGTCCATAACTCAACCAACGGTACTGGCAGCATCAAGAAGGAGCTCTTGAGCAAGATCCTTTTTACCAAGTCGCACCCGCTTTGCCATGATATTAATCTTACAACCTACCAGGCCAATGCTGGCAGCAATGGGTCGTCGTCCTCGTCGCTGCCACCGCTCGATTTGGTCTTGGGAATGTCGTCTGGCGACATTGTTTACCTTGAAGCCATGTCCAACAAATATACACGGATTAACAAGAATGGCGATGTGACCCGGTCGGCAATCACCGATATCAAGTGGCTGCCCGGCTCGCCCAACTACTTTGTCACGACGCACGCTAATGGCATGGTCATGGTTTTTGATAAAGACCGTGAAGACGGCGGGTTCGCGCAGCAGGGCGGCATGGCCCTGAAGGACGCGCGGTCGACCGAGATGATGCGTGTGATCAAATCGCTCTACTCTTCCCCCTCGCCCAGCACCAATGGCAACGGCAGTACCAACGGCACAAGTAACAATAACAACAACAGCAGCACCAACACCAGTAATAACAATAACAACAACAATAACAATAACAACTTGAATGATAGTAGATACAATCCTGTTGCTGTGTACCATATTTCAAACCTCCCACTGACATCAATTACATTCTCCCCCAACCGGCGACTAGCAGTGCTGACCTCCAACGATGGGTACCTACGAGTTCTTGATCTTGCCACTGAGAAGCTCACCGACGTGTTCCCCTCGTATTATGCAGGGATCCTAGCCGCGGCATTCAGCCCCGACGGCCGCTACCTGGTGACAGCAGGCCAAGATGACATGATTACAATCTTCTCGCTTCTTGACCCCTTTGACGACGAGGGCACAAAAGAGCGGCGCGTGGTGGCGCGCGGCATCAACGGCCACGGCTCCTGGGTCCGCCGGGTGGCCTTTGACCCCTGGAACTGTGACGACCTTTCCTACCGCATTGGCTCCGTGGCCGAGGACGGCACGCTTAGCCTCTGGGACTTTTCGCCGCTGCAGAAAATCAAAAAGAAGACCGCGGCAGCAATAACCACCGGCCTCGCGCGCGCGGGGTCAGCTGTGGGCGACGAGCCCGCACCCCAACCCAGCCCCCGCCGGTCGACAGCAGCCACGCTGTCTGACCAGCAGCAGCAGCAACCGCGAGTGCACCCCTTTGTGCCGCTCGAGGACGTGACCCAGATCCTGCCCGTGGCCGTGGTGCCCGTGAAGCCCGTCAACGACGAGGCAGGCAAGTTCGACTACGCTGAGGCGCTCTCGGACCTCGTATTCCTCCGTGACCGCATCGTCGTGGCGGCCAAAGATGGCCGTGTCTGGACCTGGCTCCGGCCCGTGTCCGACACGCATTAAAAACCTCCTCCCCCTCCTCCTACCAAACTGTAAATGCTCTCCTCCTCCCCCTCTTGATATATATATATATTTTTTTTTTTCATATCATTTACATAACATTGATTCAGCAAAACATTCTTGTATCACATAACTTAAAATTTTGTAATAATTTTTTTTTTGGGATTCACATTATATTTATTCATGGCTAATTTTTATTTATGGTTCTTCATTACTGATAGATTGTTTACTCGGCAACAATGACACTGGCAGCGCCCATACCGGTACCAATGCACATGGAGGTGACACCAATCTTCTTGCCAGTTCTTCTCAGCTCGGTGAGCAGAGTAGAAATCTGGCGGGCACCGGTGGCACCAAGAGGGTGACCGAAGGCAATGGCACCACCCTTGGGGTTGACCTTGTTGATATCAATCTTGGCCTCATGGATGGAGAAGAGAGCCTGCGAGGCAAAGGCCTCGTTAATCTCGTAAATGTCAACATCGTCAACAGTGAGACCAACATCCTTCAAGACAGCGGGGATGGCGTAAGCGGGGCCAACACCCATGATCTCAGGAGGAACACCAACAGTTCTAGCATGCACAAACTTGCCCAGAATAGGCTGGCCGAGCTTCTCGGCAACAGAGCGGCGCATCAAAAGAACGGCGCCAGCACCATCAGAAATCTGCGAAGCATTACCGGCGTGAGTAGAACCGGTCTTAGAGAAAGCAGGCTTGATCTTACCAAGAGACTCCTTAGTGACACCTCTTCTGATTCCATCATCCTTGTCGACAATAACCTCCTTGGCATTGTCATTGGCATCAATGACAGTAGCCTTGATGGGGATGATCTCCTCCTTGAAAAGACCCTTGTCCTGGGCCTCGGCAGCCTTGCGGTAAGAGTTGGCAGCAAACTCATCCTGAGCCTCTCTGGTGATGTGGTACTTGGTGGCAACATTCTCGGAAGTGATACCCATGGGGATCTGGCACTTGGCAGCATCAGCGACCTTCTTAAAGGACTCGGGGAAAGTGCCAACAGAGTTGGGGCCGTAGTTGTTAGACATGGACTCGACACCGGCACCGATACCAATGTCAATCTGACCACCGCGAATCTTGAGGGCAACGTCGTTGACGGCCATCAAACCAGAGGAGCACTGTCTGTTAAGAGCAACAAAGGGAACAGAATGGGGAATGCCGGCATAAAGGGCAGCGGCTCTGTGCTCGGTAGCACCGGAGCCAGGGTTGAGGACATTACCGACAACAACATCGCCGATAAGGCTGGCATCAATATTTGAGCGCTCAAGCAGGCCCTTGAGAAGCTCGGCGAGAATTTCAGCCGAGGTGGTATCCTTGAAACCACCTTTGCCGCCCTTGGTGTGTGCGGTTCTGTAGGCAGCGGTGATGACAACGTCATCGGGGTGCTTCTGAGAAAGCTGATCAATGGCAGCACTGGAAGTGGCGTTAGGGGAGATCTGGTTAGAGAGTTGAGACAGGCGTTCCATTGTTAATGCGTTTTAAAAGTGGGATTGGGAATATGTATAAGGGAGGATGTGGAAATCAAAAAGAGTATGGCAGATTAAAAAAGAAGAAAAAAGAAATCAAAGTGGATGTGAACGGGCTTTTATATTTTGGGAAATTTTCAGAAGTTTAAAAAATGGCGGGGATGGAAAGAGTCGAGGACAGATGAAGCGAGGCCTCTGAAAGAATTTGCGAAAACCCGAATTAATGGAAGTTTTTTTTTTATTTTTATTTTTTAGTTTATTGTTTTGAAGCCAGTAGTAGTGGGTGGCATTATCAATCAAGAGTCTCGGTAGAAATCATATTTTGACAGTTGGGGTCGGCAGCTACTGGGTGTCCTGTAATTCGTCTGAGGATTCGTTAACTGCGTCTGGGGAAGGACGAGCTTAAAAAAATCAAAAAAAAAAAAAAATTAGAAAAAAGAGACCTCGGCACTTAAATCAACAGAAAACTATACTATGTTGATTACGTCAGCAAAGAGACCAAATCACCGTCATCCCCCAGTTTTGTATGAAACAGGAAAATAAAGGCAAAATAGCCAGATGACTATGTTTTATTGTCCAAGTGATAAATATTTCCATGTCTTTATTGCCAGTTTCTTTTGTTACGACAATAACCGCCACCAACTCACCATGATCTACTGGCCAGGTCCAATCCATTTTTCCTTTCAAATAAACCAACCGTTACTATCAGGCTCACAGGATCTTTCTGACTGCGGTGGCTAAACTAATGTATATACAATTATTAGCTCCTAGGCAATTCATTTTTAGTTATCAAAGGTTCTTGATCTTGGTCTATCTTAATCCGGATCCCTCCCCGCAAAGTTTAACTATTTACCAGACTTAGGGCCATGGTCAAGTACTAATAATATATACATATAGATAGTGTATACAATAATATTTGATTAATCTTTTTTTAACTTATCTATGGCTAGTACAAATGCTTTGAAATCCATCTCTTCTTTTTATGCCATTGTTTTGTTTTATGATTTTTGTTTCCAACTATTTGATATAAGGGCAATAGACTGATTATCTATCTAGCTATTCTGGCAGTAAGTATCGTACATTCCTGTCTGGCCGCTGAGGAAGAAAAAAAAAAAAAAAGCTCACACGTCTGGGTTCGGTTCGCCCTGCCAGATCTCACGGTGCAAAATCTGCCCAGAGGATCAGCTACCCTATGGGGACTTGGTTCGCTTTAAGTCCGGTAGCTTCCTGCAATAATTCAATTTTTTTTTGTTTTATCTTAAGATCGGTTTTGTCAATTTCTGCCACCGAGGCGCCCTGGGGGATTATGAGAAAATGAATTTTTTTTTTTTTTTTTGGATTTTCTGGGGATAGCGGGTCCCCGTGGTCGTCATTTCCCAAAACAGGTCCCATGAGTAATAACTCCAATATTCACATGCCAAAGGTCAACCGTGGTCTGAAATATGTTTATAGGTTTATTGCCCAAGTTTCATATATTCTTTTGCATGCTCTTGATTAGATCTCTAAAGAAAATGAACATGATAATAATATTATTTTTTTGGGTATCAGATAATAGAACGCCATACGAATCTCGGTCCCTTTCCCCTTATTAATGATATCATTTTTTTTTTTAACTTTATACACCATTGGCTCTACGCGTTAGGAAAAGACATTATTTTTTTTTAATAGCGCAGGAAATGGCCGGTTTAACTGGTCCACGGGCTATGCACCCGTTGGCAAGCGCACCATTGTAGACTTTCACTTTAAAACAAAAAAAAAAAAAAAAAAAAAAAAAAAAAAAAAAAAACAAAGGGGACTACTCTTTCGTATAGACCCACAAAGTAAATGTACTGAAGCGTGCATAGAGATGAAATCAAGTTTATATTATGAAGCCGGTGCTGGCTAGAATCCTGTCACCAAATCATGGAAAATATCCAACTGGATCTTATATCCAGTTGTTAACTACGTGCCCACCTTAGCCTCTGGCATTTTGTGTCTAATCATTTTATATACACATAGTTTATTATTATCGTTCTTTATTTTCAGCGTTTTACAATCTCTCGAATCAGTCATAAAGATAATTTCAACAAGAGCACGATAAAGAAAGAAAAAATCATAAAGTCATACGGGCGATTCGACTTGAATAGCCACTGCGATCTTGTAGCTCAACTTTAGTCGCCAATCAAATATTACATGGAAGATACACTAGTCTGTACATACCGCAAATTTCGAGCACAGACCCCAAGCTTTGAATTGCAGCTGACTGTAAATGTTATACATTAAACCCCTATTCTTCGTTGCTCGAGCTCCAGGATTCCTTCTTAACGGTACTATCTAGTACATCGTTTGTCATTACCACATCGCTGTCTAGTCCTGCCATCCCAGTGCTATCGGCGCTGCCTCGATGGCTGTCAGCGTTGGCACTGTTGGCACCGCCGTCACGGTGGCTGCTGCCAACATTGGAGCCAGTATTAAGACTGTTGAGAGTATTATTGATAGCTGTAAAGCTGCTGTTCATGCCTGCAACACCGCCGGTGCCACTACCACTGCCAAATCCGCTAAGTCCACCAAACCCGCCAAGTAGGCTTGAAACAGCATCTCCAGCTTGATTCATACTGCCCAGCCCACCCTGTCCATCGGAGGCGCTCAGTAGTGACACCAGTGTCTCAAAGTCAAGATTTTCGAGAATAGAGGGATCAAACCCGCCGGTAGCAAACGAATCTAGCCCCGTGGGCTGCTTCGGAAATGCATCTAGGGCTCCTAGCCCTGGCATTGACGCCGGCGTGGAAGCAAGGCTGCTACTCAAGGAAGCATTACTATACTTGCTGCTAATATTGCTAGGGGTATTGTTGTTGATATTGCTGTTGTTGGTGTTTTGGACGAGATTCTCGAGCTGCGGTAGCTTCAGGGGCAGTGCACGCGTAATAAACGCCAGGCCACCGTACTCGCTGTCAGAATCAATCGGCAAAACCTTACCCACACCCTCAAGGAACCACACCTTCTCTTTCATCTCCGACGTAAAAGATCGTACAAGTTTATAGTATACACGGACAATGCGTTTGGCCCAGTCGTCGCCCTTTATCAGCATGGCTACCAAGTTCATGTCGAGCAGTGCTGGAAACGAAAAAACCCGTAGAATAAAGTCAGACTTGTAACGCTGTTTGAATAGTTTGTCCAAATACGCAAGTGCATGGTAGTAAGGCGATGAGATGCTCACAGGGTATAAATCCTGCAGATCGTCCTCAAAACACTCTAATGATGAAAGTGCATCCACTCCCGGGATAGTTGTCATCAGTCCACTTGCCAAATCACTTAAATCCGTGTTGACCAATTTATAGAACCGGCTCTCTTCGCTGGGTTGACCAATTGCCGTAAGAATCGTTGCGGCGCCGCGGACATGATGCAACCATGCTGATGGTGGCAGCGCGCTGGGCCGTGAGCTATCTGTTGATGCGTTTGCCAGTGAATCCAGAATCAGCAGAATCGTCGAGGCTACCAGCGCATCCAGATTCTTAACTGAGACGGCTTTGACAGCTTCACTCAGCAACTTCAGTGATTGCATTCGGTGGAACATGACCACCTGGTCGATCGCCGGCTTGCACGTCCGCGACAGATGTGTTGCCGAAAATGATAAAATCGAGTGCATCAGAAAGGGGTAGTCAAACGCCAACTCCGGTACGTCATGGCACCAGATCTTTTCGTTTGATATACCTGCTGTCACAATTGTCTTGCCTACTACAGTCGTGTAGTGGTGGAATAGTCGGATGTCCATTATATTGAGCGCACCAGGTTGTCCAGTAAACCCCGCTCCTGTAGCTGGCGACCCACCCGTCGCGGCCTGCCCAGTAAACGAGCATTCCAGCCCAAGGTGCTGGCAGTTCTTGCAAATTGGGTGTGTTTCGTCACACTTAACACGGCGCCGCTTGCAAGTTGTGCATCCGTGCCGAGATTTGCTGTGGGGCCGGCGCTTTGACGACTTGGGTTTCCCGATGCTCGTGCTGGCGTTGTTATTGGATTTGCTAGGCGGAGAAGCATCGGAAGAGACTGGAGGTTTAATGTCTGATTCTGAGGCCATTGTGACGGGGTGAATAATCTCGCAATAATATATTAAATTAATTAAAACTGGTAAAGAGAAAAGAAAGAAAACTTTTTTTTTTTTTTCCCTTAATTTTCATTGACGAAATAGAAGAAAGGGTACTAGTTTGTCTGTAATCGCTGTTGTTGGTTTTTCAATTGTAACCAGAAGTTTCTTCACCTTTGGGTTTTCTCGATGTTTGTTTCCGACGCCGACGATGGCGTTGCTTTTCATGACTCTGCTCATGCAAGCTCAACTTTTTGTGTACACAGGCTTTTTGAGACATCACATACATTTTGTTATGATTCGAAGGTTCTGATCGCGCAGGATGCTTTGATGAAACCTCGTCTTCTTTGCTTGTTAAGCTCATCAAGGCACAACTACTTGCATCTGACGTCGCTTCCCGTTTAGGTAACAGGGGTAGCACCATAGTAGCATCATCGTATCTGCCTTTTCTCTCTTCACGACAGGCCCCACTGAGAAACAATCCGAGCTTCATAGCGTTCGCAACATCATTAGCGGGGTCGAGAAGATTTACGATATTAATCATGTGTGTGTTTTCATCCTTCAACATTGTTAGGCAAACCACGTTGCTATACACTGATACTAGGTAGCTTGTCACCCCATCTTCAGTCCGCTCTCGAACTCGCGCAGCCATGCTTCTGAGAGTCGACTTGATCCGCAGTGTCTCTAGCATTTCAAGGCCATCTGGATAAGGACGTATTGATTGAGATACAAATACTTTTCCACGCATAGCATTTGTTTCTTTGCGCACTGGTAAGACTTGGAGTAGCCACTCTTTAAACGATCTCAAGCTGCTGTACACAATCGTTTCGGCCTTGACAAGGCGCTCTAGGTAGTGATCTCCACAAGCTCCACGCTTAGACCGAAAAATAAGTCCATCTCCACTTCCCAGAGCAGCTCGCACACTTGGTCCAAGGGCAAGCAATTTTTTAAACTCTCTCAAGCCAATATCTGTGGCTTCCTCTTCAACCACAACAGCCAGTTGTTGCCCAGAATTATCGTCGTTTGTTTGAAAGTACATTTTAGGGACAAAATCTAAAGCATGTTTCCAAGACATGGGCAGCACTCCCTGCCAGTTGTTTCTGAAATTCACGTAATCATAAATAACTGCCATCGGGAAAGTAAAATCCGATGGATAAGCTTCTTTCAAGGTGTCTATATCCAAAATATTTCGATGTTTCGGATCTTGGATACTCATAGTACCATTTTCTACACACGTTGTTTCCTCTGCAAAGCTCTCCATGGCGTTTCAAGAAGTTTAGTTTGACTGTTACCAATGGAGGTCAGCTTTGGTTCCATATTTTTTTTTATTTATATTTTATTTCTGTGAATCACACCAAATACACAAAAAAAAAAAAAAACACCACCCTTGTGGTGTAATACAAACCATTAAGAGCAATATTGAAATATTATTATTATTATTATAATTATATGTACTAGTATTACACACAATAACTTTTACTCTCGCTAGTGCATGTGTCCGTGAGGGTCCTCCTTAGGCTTCTCAGGATCAACCTTGATCATCGTGTCGATTCTCAGAATAGCCACACAAGCTTCCAGAGCACTCTTCAACGACTTGATCTTACTGATGGTAGGTTCCAGAATGCCGGCCTTAACCTCATCAATGATCTTGCCTCTAAGTAAGTCCAACCCACTGTTCTTGTAGTTTCTCTTCTTGGAGTCAGTCAATGACGCGCTCTGGCTGGCTGCGTGGTAAGATCTCAGCTTGGCAACAAGATCGGAAGAATCCTTGGCAGCATTTACAGCAAGAGTCTTGGGGATGATGAGAAGTGCATTGGCAAATTCGGCGATCGCTAGCTGCTCGCGAGAGCCTAACGATGTAGCAAAGTTCTCCAGGTAGATATTTAAAGCAGTCTCAACGGCGCCACCGCCAGGAACAACAAACCCACTCTCAAGGGTTCTCTTAACAACTGATAACGAATCGTGGACAGATCTCTCCATCTCATCAAGCTGGTAATCGTTAGAACCTCTGAGAATGATAGAGCTGGAAGAATGAGCCTTGGTGCCCTTGATAAGAATGCACTCGTCATCAGAAATTCTCTCTTGAGCAACCTCTTCAGCGTTACCAAGGTAGCTAGCCTCAAAGGTCTCATCACCCTCCAGGTTAGAAAGAGAAGAAACAAGAGTAGCACCAGTGGCGCGGGCAATGCGTCGTAAATCCTCCTTCTTGCAACGTCTGACAGCCATGACACCAGCCTCAACAAAAAGCTTGAGACAAAGATCATCAATACCCTTTGTAGTGAGAACAACATTAGCACCAGCGTCAATAATCTTGTTGATGCGCTCAACAATGATGTCATATTCGCGCTTTCTAATAGCTTCCAGCTGCTCGGGATCATCAATAGTGACATTAACACCCATAGCCATTCTGGCCTTTTGTAAGTTCATGTCGAGAACGGCGATCTTAGCATTGGGAATGCGAGTCTTCATCGCTTGAGAAGCAACAGTGCAGTTGAGAGCGTAACCCTTGACAAGAATCGATTCAGTGGAAGATTTGCCGTGAGCCTTCAAAATATTGACAGCCTTAACTGGGTATTTGGTCTCGCCTCTAGAGTTGGTGGTCTTGACTGCGAGCATGGCGTCGACAACCATTTGTGAGAAAAAGTCGGAATCGGAACCAATAATCTTACTCGACATGGAGGTTTTGGCAATGTTGACAAGAGTCTCCTTACCAAGTGATTCCACAGAGGAGCTCATAACTTCATTGATGTACTTGACAGCCTCGCGAAGCGCAAGACGGTAACCGGTGATGATTGTCGTGGGGTGGATCTTGTTCTTGACAAGCTCGTTAGCTCTTCTAAGCAGCTCGGAGGCGATGATGACGACAGAGGTTGTACCGTCACCAATTTCTCTATCTTGTTGCTGTGCTAGTTCGACAAGAATCTTGCCGGCGGGGTGCTCGACATCCAGGAGATTCAGAATTGTGGCACCGTCGTTGGTAACAGTAACATCCTAAGAACAACGTTAGCTGCTATATATCGGGATCTGGGAGAAAAGAAAATACATACACCAATATCGTCGACAAGCATCTTATCTAAGCCCACGGGGCCCAAAGAAGACTTAAGAACATTAGCAATGGCCTGGCAAGCAAGGACTTTTAAAAAATATTAGTAAGACTGTAAATCAATTCAGAGATCAAATCGAGTTGGCTTACCATTCTGGTTTCTAATATCTTCACCACTGATCTTTTCACCACTGAGGACTAGAAAGCTTTAGCGTTAGAATAATGTGTCACAAACATGCAATTTGGCATTACGTACAAAGAGTATCAGAACGAGCAGTTGAAAAGAGTTGCGACATAGTTCTAAAGGGAGAAGGGGGGGAATTGATGGCGAGAAGGGTTGTTCGTCGTGGTGGAGGAATGAAAATTGAAAAAGACACAAAACAAGAAAAGGGAAAGGAAAAAAAAAAAAAGATGAAGGTTACCCTGTCAGAATTACCCTAAACCATGCTCACAAAAGCACATGAGAGATGATAACTTGTGAACTCAATGGCTAGTGCTGTAGACAAGAACAAGTCTAGGCAGATTATATTTTAGTTAAATGCATCATCAGAAGGTCAGTTCATGGAAATTGTAACAGATTTGAATGCATGAATCCTTCTGTTGAATTGTACCAAATTGCTGGTTTATTTAGAAATCCGAGCTCATTGCGCATAGTTGCTAGAAAAGCGATTCCCGTTTCAGATCAAGTTATCAACTACCCGATGCATCGCAAAAGCAAAAGGTGGCGGCCATACAAGAAAAATCCGAGACTCATCAATCGCCTTCAAGGTCTATTTTTTGCCCTTTTCTCGCGTCCTAAAACTTCCACGGATAATTCAAAAAAGCCCAATCATCGTCAGAATGCAGTTCGTTCTGACTATGATTCACGTGACAGCAAGGTAAGCAGAATTCTTTGGAAGGAATAAAAATTTTCCCTCTTAAGAAACCATAATTCCACCACTTTTTTTTGGTTTTTTTTTTTTTTTACAAAAACCTCTCCCCAGAACTCATCGACCAAACGACTTCCCAACACAAACCCCAATAATGTCCTCCCTTGCTGCTTTCAGAATTGCCTCCCGCATTGGCCTCAATACCGTTGCTCGCCAGAGCATTCGTGTTGCTCCCAGAGCTATCGCCATGGCCCGCCCTGCTGTCGCCGTCCGTGCTTTCACTGTCTCTTCTCGTTTGCAGAACTCCCTCGCTTCCGTTTTGAGCACTGAGATCAAGTCCGAGATTGCCACCAGCGAGCCTGCCTCTGAGGTTATTGGCTCTTTCCTTAAGTCTTCTGGTTTCTCTGTTGTTGAGACCGAAGGAAAGGACGAGGTTGAGCTTGTTAAGAAGAATGGCGCCGAGACTGTTCATGTTTTCTTCTCTGTCTCTGACATCACCAATGCCGATCCCGAGACTTTCTACGAGGAGGAGGCTGCCGAATTCGAGCAGGAGAACCAGGAGGAGTTTGAGGACCCCACCCCCATCCGCGCCAACGTTGTTATTGAGAAGGCCTCTTCTGCTTTGGGTGTTGAGGCTATTGTCCAGAACAACTTGATCCTTATTGAGAGTGTTACTCCCTACCCCAGTGCCGAGGCCGCCCTTTCTAACACTGCTGAGGCTGACTACAAGAGACGTGAGATCTACCAGGGTCCTCCTTTCTCCAACTTGGACGAGAATGTTCAGTCTTCTTTCGAGAGCTACCTTGAGGCCCGTGGCATCAACAATGAGCTTGCTGACTTCATCACTGAGTACTCTGTCCACCGCGAGAACAAGGAGTACCTTAACTGGCTGAAGAACTTCAAGACTTTTGTTGAGGCCGCTTAAGAAACGCGTGGAATATCAGCATTTTAAATACTTCTTCAAGTAGTAGTTAATGAAAAATTGTAAATAGTTGTATCTTTTATTAGAGTGGACCTTTGGGTAGTTCTGGAGCTATACTAAATCCGATTTTGCTATACAATTGGGTCTACTTTTTTTCAATCGTTCCTTTTAAGTTATTACGGAATCTAGATACCGTATAAGTGATAGTAGGAGTAGTCCATTCGATTGTTAAATATCGCTTGAATCTTTATAGGTGGAAGCAAGTATGGATCTAGAGACTTAGTCGAGTTTAGGCTGAGGTGAGTAAACAAGTTGTCCAAATGCCCCTCCCCCTCTCCAAATATTGATTTGGCTACATTTATTTCAAGTATTTCAAGAAAGAAAGAAACTATATAATTTATCGTATTGATAACTTGGTGATCAATTCACTATCAGTCATTGATATAGGGCTACAAGCTGCATTTTTATACAAAAGTAGGTACTATATAAGGATATAGAGTTGCTAGGTGATGCCAGCGATCTTATTTCATTATTAGAAAAAAATTTCTCTGGGACAAGCTCCTTTTTGTGCTCCTGTTTCGAGATTGTCGTGATTTACAACAACTGTAAGCCGAAAAAGTTGACATCACGGTGCTTATTCCTATCGTATTAGGAGATTCTTGGTACACTCGGCAAAAGTAATATGAAATTTTTGAAAAATGCCTTTGATTAATTGTATTATTAATACTTTTGATTATATTTGTTAAAAGCACAGTCTCTAGATTTTATTCTAACACTTACGTTAGCATTGTGGTTTTGATTCTTGCCATGATGGTTTTCTACGTCAGCTATTGTCCGATTATTGAGTTCAATTTCCGCTACAAAAAGTAAGAAACTTTTTACCAGTAAAAAAGTTACCGTTACTAATTTCCTGTTTATAATTTATATGAAGGTACGTTTCGCTTAAATGAGACTTCCCGGTAATTTCTAGATCAGAATCCAAGGTGGGAATGGCTACTTGTGTGACTTGCAAGAGCAGGTGGATTTAACAATGGGTCTTGATAAACTGTGGGCAGATACAATTTTCAACTCAATGCCGACCTTACATGTAGCATTTCATTACTTTTTTTTATGTTACTTGATTCGTTAACTTGGCATTTGGATAGTGATATTTTGATATTTTAATTGATATATATGTTCCCGTATTCCTAATAAATTAATATTTCAGTAAGCTCCAAATTCGTCTCATCATGATCTGTTCTGTTTAGAAAAATTATAGAGGCAGGATTCGAACACCACCCAGTCTATCAATAACCTGAGAAAAAAGAAAAAACCGTATTAGAAAAAAAAAAGAATTTCGAAATAAGTACACAATGAAATCACTTACTGGAGCAATTCGGGGCGAACTCAGAATAGGTCCAATTATGGGGAGAGATCTCAAGAATCCGATAATGACTCCAAAGAAGTCGCCAAACAGAATTAGTATGCCAAACAGCTCAATAATGAATCCAATAAACGAGTATTTGAACAAAATCAGCCCAACACCAAGAATGAAACACACAGTGCCTTTCAATTTCTGTGGCGGGCGCTTGAAGAAAAAATTAAATGTTTTTTGGAGCCCGATTATCAGAAACAGGCCGGCAAGAAACAGAATATTGCCAAAGGCCAGGAGAGCTGAGTCAAAAAATGTCATAATGCCGAGAATAAAAAAAAAGACGCCTGGGGAAAACAAAAAATCAAAGCGTTAGCAAGATATTTGCATGAGATCAATCGCAAACGATCCGGGAGGGCTTGATTCTTACCTGCAGCTGTGAAGCCGACGCCGAATTCTGAATAGAAAAAGAAAAGTCATGTCAGTAAGATCATTATTCAGTGGGCTTTATGTCAAAAAAATATCTTACTTTGAAGATCTGTTAACCACATGGCAAAAGGTATCTGCTGCTACTTGTATTTGTTAGAAGTCGAAGGTTGTGGTGATAATGCCTACTGTAGTAGTAAGAATCAGTTTGATACGAAGAGAAAACAAAAAGTCAAGAAGTTGAAACGTCGCAGAAAAAAAAAAAAGTTTGGCGCTTCTGTTGTCGAAGAAACAATATCGGTAAATTCAGCCTCATGGTTTAGCAGTAGTTGAAAAATTGAAAGTTTTTCCACAAAGCTCTGTTCAGTCCAACCACCTTTCCAAGGAGCTACTGATTTAATGAAAGGTCGATCTGAGAACCCAAAGAACTGGCCTTCTTCTGTTGTCTATATTACCAAATGCGTTTACTCTAAAAAACTGTCTCCCGAAACACTGGCCCAGCTCACCACTGGGAACATCCCCCAGAACCCACAACAGCAACAAAACGCCCCTGCCGGCATCTCAAAGCTGATCCGCATCAAGCTGATTACTGACAAAGGACATCCCGCCTGTGGACAATATGGCCTTTTCTCTTCTTGTAAGCTTACTGCTAAGTCTCATATTCTTGACTACATGGGCTATGTGCATCCCGACTTTGAAAGTGATCCGACCAGTGACTATGATATTTCACTTGATTCAGGACTAGAGATCGCAATCGATGCACAACGTATTGGCAATGAGGGCCGTATGGTCAACGACTACAGAGGCATTGGTGACCGTCCCAATGTTATGTTTGACGATCATATCGTAAATGGAGAGCGACGAATGGGAATCTATGTCATGGCCAAAGATATTGCCAAAGGCGAGGAACTTCTCGTCAGCTATGGCAAAGGCTTCTGGAAAGCAAGAATAAATTAAAGATAAAACAAAAAAAAAAGTGTAAAACAAAATATACATTGAGATAAAGATAGTAGTCATAACAGTCATATCCGAGTCCTCACCGTCTGTTCCGGTTCCAGTTGTTGTTATTGTTGTTGTTATTGCTATTCTGCTGAAAGTTGTTTCTCGGCTGGAAGTTCCGGTTTCCACCATTGTTATTAAACCCCCCGCTACCATTGTTGGTATTATTCGGTCCGTTGAATCCGCCAGGATGAGGGTTTGCAATCATGCCTGCAACGCCCTGTACATTACTTCCTCCGTATGCACCGCCATCGAAGCCAGGCGGCGGCGGGCCACCAAACATGTTGTTATTCATGCCCGGCTGAGAAGGTGGGGGAAATCCTGGCATTCCAGGAAATGCAGGCATACCAGGCATCATGGGCGGCGCGCCCATCATAGCCATTTCCATCGCACCCATTCCAAGCATAGACATGACCTTCTGGGGCGTAAAGTCACTAAGTTTATCTTGCTTAGAGCAGTATGCTGACCATGTAACTTCGTCAAACCCGTAATTGAAGTAGTCCGTAATGTCCGCGCCTGGCTTACGCCATGGCTTATCCTCAAATGATTCTAAAGAGTATGAAGTAATTGGCTTACCGTTGTACTCAGCGATCTGATCGATATCAAGACTTTTACCAGCAAGCGCCACGGAGACTAAGAAAGAATAATTGAAGATCAGTTAGTCAATGGGTTTGTAAATATTAAAATAATAGTTCTTACCTTTGTCTGTTCCAGCCATGGTAGTCGGCGCAACGTTCGAGTATGGGCCTTGTTGCTGTGGCGCCTCGGCTTTCTCACCAGGTTTTGAGTTGATGATGAATTCAATCTATGTCTGTTAGTATAGACAACCAAAGAATGAGGAATAAAACCTGGACACTCACTGATTCATCGTCAGAATCATCCTCATATTCTGATTCTTCATCATGTTCGCTTTCTTTCTTCTCGGGCTCCACTGACGCCTTCGAGCTCGAAACATCTGCTTCTTTATGATTACTGTTAGCCATTTGCAAAAATTAATCCAAACCCAAAAAAACATACCAGGTACTTCTTCAGTTTTTTGTTTCTTAGAAGCAGGTTCGCTTCCATACAAGTATTCGTCTTCGTCGTTGTTATCCATGGTTAAAGGCGGGTCCTGTTAATCTGGAGTGTGGTTTGTGAGTGTGTGAAGGTGAAAGGAAAAAAAAAAGTTGAAAAGTTCTGCTCAAGTTTTTTTTTCCTTCTTTCCCACTCCCACCATAAGAGTGAGATTAACGAACAATGGAAGCTTTAGCTACGATACCTGGAACCCAGATAAAAGACTACAACCATCTCGACCATCTGCGGCATGAGGTTGCTAATCTTTTAGAGACGAATCCGACATCATTTCCTGGTTGTCAGCCAGTGTCATTCGAGAGAAAACATATCAGTAAACTGCTACAGGAAGAGTAAGCTTTATTTCATATCTGCTGCTTAGTTGCTGCATTTCTAACAAATACTCAGTTTCTATGTGTGCGAAAAGTCCGATGGTATTAGATGTTTATTGTATATCACTCAATCGCCTCATACGCGTAAGGAGGAAGTGTACTTGGTAAGTCTCTTTGTCAATTCGCGAGATTAAATGCACAAAAGAGTATATATTCTAACGCGTCATGTTTTTTAAGATTAACAGAAAAAACGAATATTACCTCCTCAACAACATCAACTTCCCGTTGTCGGAAGAAGATCAGAAGCTCACAAATGAACGATTTCCTGTTGGCACTCTCATTGACGGTGAACTGGTTCTCTCGGTACCAAAGTCTGGTTCAGGACCTAAAGAGCTCACTTACCTTGTGTTTGATTGTATTGCATTTCACCGAAAACTTCTCGCGAAGCGGACGTTTGATAAGCGACTCGCATACTTCCGGGGAAAGTTGTACCAACCGTATATTGAAGCGTTGAAGCGCCGGGCTCCGAATCTACCGCCCCCTCCATTTGACATCAAGTTCAAGAATATGGAGTTCTCGTACGGTATTCCTGTTATCTTTCAAAACATGAAAAAGCTGCGACACATCTCGGATGGTCTAATTTTTACTTCAAGGGAGGCACCTTACGTATTCAAAACGGATGAAATGATTTTAAAGTGGAAACCGCCATCACAAAATACAGTTGATTTCCTACTATCGCTTGAGTTCCCGCTTGTCAACCAGGACGGTGAGGAGTTCCTTGACTACGACGCAAAGCCTATCTGTCACCTAAAGATTTGGATGGGCAACGAACGGTACCAGCTAGTTGAAACAATGTACTTAACAGACGACGAGTGGGAACAACTAAAATCCTTGAACGAGCCACTTGACGACCGGATCGTCGAATGCTACCAGGACGAAAAGCACCGCTGGCGATACATGCGTTTTAGAGATGACAAGGACAACGGCAATCACTTCACCATTTTCAGCAAAGTCATCAATAGTATTGAGGACTGCGTTACTAAGGAAGAATTGTTTTCAGCTTGTGATAGCATTAAAAAACACTGGAAGATTCGTCAAAAATTAGCAGATGATCGGATGCGAGCAGAACACGAGCGGCACCGCGCAGAAAAGGCTAAATGGCAGCGTGAGCAGGAACGGCGTCATGCACAGCTCCATCATTCTAACGACGCAGTAGACCCGGAAAAGCGAAAGGGTGAATTTATTGATTCAGAGCAGGATCCGAAAAAACCAAAGGTTTGAAGCGTAACTGGTAATATCACTTGGCCTCTTGTCCTTTCTGTTACTACTAAAAAAATTTGAAAATATAAAAAGCATCAGAAAAAAAAGCGAGCTATGTATTAATAAACAAAACAACAAAAACACAAGTATTTACAATAAAACAGACGATAGTTACATGATTGGTTTAGTAGTAAACCTCGGTGACACTCTTGATCAAAGCCTGGGCATTACCGTTACCTGATAAGAAGTACTTTTGTTGAATAAACTGTTCGTTCAACTCATCGCTAAAGACCTGGCCGTTCTTGTAGTACTCAAGTAGCGAGGCAGTCTCCTCGTAAGTGAGATGGCTGACTTCAATAGACTTCACACCCTTGAGCTTGCTAGCCAGCACCTCATCGTATTCAGACTTCTTAGCGTATGCCTTGGGCTCAGCCTTTTGGCCAAGACCGACCTGGAGAGTCTCAGAGAAGCCATAAGCACCAGCTAAAGAACCGATAACGGCACCCTTCTGGAAGGAGCGCTCGCCAGAAAGAAACTGCAAAAATGTGTTGGGCACCTGCAAGTCGCCGTGGTAAATGGGGTTGTTGTCAAAGTCTCTGTTAAGAGCAAATGGCTGGTACGAAAAGATATTCAGCTCATCCAGTGTGAATAAAACAGGAGCAGAGGTCTGGGTTGAAAGCTCGTCGATGAAAGCGTTGAAAATGTACACATCCTCAGCATGGCCTTCCTTGTTGGATCTCTTAATCAAGTCGTACAGAGTCGACTCGCCGGCGTTGAACTTGAGCTCGGATCTAGTACTAGCATCTCCAAAAGTGTAATTCTTGGAGATCTTAATCGTTTTTAAAACCTCCTTGTTGCCGCTGGCAATAGTCTTCAGTAATTTCTTGACGTACATTGGCTGCAAGAAGATCTTGGAGGCCTTGTTTTTCTTGTTAGCGGCAGTGTCGAAGCGGCCGGAAATCAGATCGAAGGCTCTAGAAACGGGAATGACAACGTATCCCTTTTCAACCGCAAAAGCCTGGGCCTGGGCCAATGCAGAAGATTTACCAACACCCTTGGCGCCAGTAATGCAGATTCTATTCGAGTTTGATGATCCGCTAATACCGCCCTCAATAACGTCGAAAAGAGCAGCACTGGTATCCTTGCGGATCAAAGTGGCGTGGTCCTTGAAGAGTTCGTGGCGCTGTGTGGGTTTGAAACTGCCAAAGATAGTGAGACTCTTACTGGCATTCTCGGAAAACTTGTAAACCGACGAATTGTTGAATAACTCAGCCTTCTCAGCGGAAAGATCCAAAACCTTGGTACCGCCCAGCTCCTCACTTAATTCAGGGGCATTTAAATTAAATTTCGAATAGGGAGCCGTGTGCTTAAAGCTGTATATCGACGCTCCGTTGATCTTTTTAGGAGCTCTGTTTTTACTGCCGGAGGAAACAGATTTACGCGAGAAACTGGTCTTTTTACCACCACCCGAGGCCAATCTAGTGAAAGATAGCGAAGTAGAAACAAGTCTGCTACTAGCAGTCAATTGGTTTCGTAAAAGTTGTCGTGAAAGCATCGTGTTTCGGCTGGTTTTTAGTCGATGACTATTGGCTAGTAGGTAATGAAAAAAATTTTATTGAGGGTGAAAATTAAAAAAGTATTTGAAAAAAGTTGTCCAATGCAAATCAAGCTTTTTTTTTTGGTCTGACAATTACGCTAACACTCAGTAAGTGTCGGTACATCTCAGTACTAGTTATCTATCTCTACATCTATAGCGCGCGGTACCGGGATATTGCCCGAGTTCCGGCCCAGGTACTCGAAGATGAAATCGCTGCCACCGTTGTTGTCCTCAATATCAAAGTCATCAAGATAACGAAAGTATTTCCAAAATACCCACTCCTGGTTCTCTTGTTCGTAAATTTCCATATAGATGGAGTTCTTCTTAAACCCATCAATCTCGCTCTGATATGGCTCAAAGGTAATCGGAGACAGGTGCGTAAACTTATTCGTAATAAGTCTATTATACCCATCATATACAGGGTGTTCTAGTAGCAACCCAAGACTAGGGGCTTTTGGAATATTGAGTTTGTGATTGTTGAATGTCTGCTGAACCTTGGCTAGAGGGGTATCAGTGCGAATAGTAAGTATGCCCATTGAAATAATCTTGCGGATCTGGTGAATCATAAATGATTGACCGTGTAGTTTGATAGATATCCATTCGGTATTATCAATTATTTGAGGATCTGACACGTTCACGGAGTCAATATACCTCTTTGAACTCGGGTCAAGAAAATCCTTGCCAATTGTGTAGTTGTGAAAGTTGTGTCCACCTTGGTAGATCTGAAAAACAGCCTTAAGATCAGAAAGCAATTTTTCAGATATCCGGTAATCTTTAAGCGCTTGGTATTTCTCTTGGTCAGACTTATCGGCCAAATCAGCCCAAAACTTGACATCAGTAGTCATCCCCAGTTTTTTGCCCAGATAGCTATCAGCCCTAGGTGGTAACACCACATAACTTGGTATTAAGTATTCGTAAACTCTAGATCCGCACATATTCTTGCAGTTAAACCCCTTGGTGACACGGTTTAGACCCCATACCCGGATCTTCTCCGGAAGGTGCTGATTAATATTTTCTACCACCCTCTTCATACCGTCGACTGTTGACTCCGAATCTTGTGGTAAAACTGCTTTAAAAGATACAAGGTTACCTGCAGCATGAACTCCTTTATCAGTCCGAGCAGCCCGCATAAAGCCAACTTTTTTCAAGTCCGTTGAGTTCTCCTTTGAGACCAGGCCTGATGCCACCAAGCCCTTAAATAAATCCGATTCAATTGTCTTATCTGTATCTGGATTGAATTGTAGACCACTGTACCCTGTGCCATTATATCCAAAGAGACAAGCAACTTTACGTTTGGGCCCAAGACGAGGTCCTGCTGAAGTAGATGTTGAGTCGGGGTCCCGGGGCTTATATTCGATAGGGGGTTTGCGATGTGCTCTGCTGCTACCCCGCGAGTTATTTTTGCCAATCCATTTGGTTGTCCCTTGTTGCAGAACCTTGACAGAGCTCGCAAATAGCCTTATTTCGGTCGAATGCATCAATATCTAACGGCTGTAAGAAAGTGTAAACTTGGAATGTACGTTAGATGTCGGGTTTGACAATTCAAAGTGAAAAGGATCAAGTTTTGAAATTTTCTTGATCTCCCAACTAAATTTAACATTTGAAGAAGCAAGGTTCTCGTTTAGATTAGATCATAAAAATCTAGTATGAAAGCCTATAAACATGAAACACAAACAATTATTTTCAAAACAAAATACGATATACCTATTTTCTACCCTTCTTCTTCTTCTTGTTAACATTCTTCGACTTATTGTTTTTAACAGTCGACGAAGAAGGAGCCGGAGTGCTGGCCTGCTCAACAGAGAGGGCCTCATCGACTTGACCACCCTGTGTCACGTTCTTGTTGTTTCTTCTTTCTTTCTTCTTAGGCTTCCATGTGCTACGGTCACGCTTAGGCATCCATCTTTCAGGATCAGGTGTCTTTGCAGGATCATAGTCCTTTGGCAGTCTCGCCTTGCGCGTCTTGGACTTCTTAGTAACCTTGTACTGGTTGGCGGAAGGCTTCTTAAGTAGCGGGGCAATTCCAAGCTTTTCCAGAGAATCAGCATCAACACCGCTAATTAAAGAACTCACAGAGTTGAGCTTGTTCTTTTGAGAGTCGTACTTTTTGTTGACCTGGTCGTCGCCCAGAGCAAAAAGACTGGTAATTAACGTGATATCGTTAGGGTTCTTCTCATACTGGGCCTCCAAGTAGTTTTTGATCTGCTCGGTTTCTCTGTCAAAACCAGCAAGAGTCAATGAAGCCTCTTTAATCAAATCAGAAATATCAGTATTGCTTTCAAAGGTACTGTGGTAGTTGACGGCTTTCTCAAAGTAGTCCACCGCATTGTAGAACTTCTTGGACTTCTTAAATAGACTCGTCAATGCGGCAACGTAGCCAGGGGAGTATGCCATGCTAGGATCGCTAACCTCTAAGACCTTAACATGAGTAAAGAGAGTCGCTGCCGCTAAGTTGTAATCACCTTGATTGGTGTAGAGCTGGGCCAAGCTAAAGGCCAACCTGCTGTCAATAGGGGACTTCTGAAAGTGTTTTGAGAGTAGTTTGACCTGATTGCTTACAGGCAACTCTTCGATGTCTGTGAAAACTGTAGTGATTTCGAGTGATTTAGAAGCGCCAATGCTCTTCTTCTGTTGAGATTTTAATAAATTCTTGACATCCTTGCCGGCTTTCAGCTCAAGATTAAACTTGTTGTTGTTGACAATTTGGACCTGAGAAAAGACAAGCTTAGGAACTATCTTGTTGTAGTCTGATCCGGCCTCAATGGCTCTAAGTCCAAGATTGGGGTTAGAGAGTTGCTGGTTGGTATCTTGGTCAATTATAAGTCTGTTAGTGTTAACAATGTATCTCAAAACGGGATCAAGCTCCTTGACATCGATAGAGTTCAAGATTTGCTGAGCTTCTTGATCTTTGCCAGCCTTGAAACTGGCGTATGCGGCTTGCACCAAGATCTGGGTCAGATCAGAGGCGATATCTTCAGGAGAGAGCGAAGAGTTTGTTTGGCACTTGATCTTGGCAGACTTTAATGTTTCGACAGCCAAATCATACTTGCCCTGACCAATGTAACTAGTGGCCAAGTTAAACAGTTGATCATACGAGTCAGCGTATTCCTCAGAGACAGGAGAATCGTTGGCGAGAGCTAATTTGTTGAGCTTGCTCTGGGCGATGACTGCTCTCTCATTGACAGATAAATCAAACTTTTCGTTAGAAACGCCAGCATCAGATTTAATGAGTTCTCTGTAAACGTCCAAGGCACGGTCAAAAGACTCAATCTTATAAAGGGATTGAGCGAAGACGTGCTTGATTCCCTTATTATCAGGGTGCTTCTCAACCAGTTGGGTGAGTTCTTCATGTTTTCCAAGCTTGTACAAAGTGTAAGCATATTCCAAGGGGACAATCGCCTGAGCTGAAGAATTCTTCTCCAAAAATGTATAAGCAGTGGAGTATTTGTCCAACTTAACGGCTGACACTGCGAAAGCCTTAATGGCACTGAAATCCTCAGGAGTTTGGGCAAGAATGCGCTGGGAGCAGTCCAAAACACCCTCGTGTTCTTCTTTCGAAGAGAAAAGTTCTAGACGAGAGAAAAGTTCAGAAACAGAGACTTTTTCCTTCTTTGACATGACTATTTATGGTTGATTCGATTCAGATGTGCAAGAATTGACAAGATCCAGAGATGGAAAAGTGGTGGAAAGAAAGTGAAAAAGAACAGCCACGAAATAGTTGTGTTGCTTACTAATATTATTTAAGATGTTATGTAAGTTTAAAAGTTTTATTACTCAGAGTCTATATCTTAAGGTTTATACTTTATTGTTTATCTTAGGTTTCACATCACAATTTAGCATAACCGAAGGCAATATGATTTAATTATTCAAGAGTTACCTTTTGACGTAATCTTTTCATTACAATTTTAAATCAATGTAATGAAAATAATATATCTTAGACATATCTTCTATTATTTAGAAAGTATGTAAAGAATCACGTTAAGAAAAAAATACAAATACTGTTATCATAATTACAGTTTTTTTTTACTGTCACGATACATCTTGTCTTCGGCCATGTATCGTGATAAACTCATGCTATCTCGAGTCATTCACTCTAAAAAGGATAGTTCCTGCACTCACTCTAATATAATCTTTTGGGTCCCCCTACACAAGTGCAATACTGAGAGTCTGTAGCAACTTTAGATTTTAGTATCCATCAAGTTTATCGTTAAGAGTTCTAAATAGGGATTATCCTCATCTTCCAAAAGATTGTGTCGCTTTATCTTTTTTGTGAGTTATGTCTTTAACTCTAAACTACGTTGAGTTGACTTAAACAAAATCCGTAGTGGCTAACAAATTGGACCTACGCAAATTACAATAAGATAGTTCTAAAAGTCAAAAATTTTTCAGCTTAAAGACTGTTAGAGACATGCTTACCTGGAGTCACTTCGGGTTCAGAACACTATTTATGAAAAAGAAAATACTCAACCTACAGAGGTATTTGCGGTAAAAAACACATTAGCAAAGCTTGTAGTGAGTGTGGATTTCTTCATGCCAATATTTGAGGCTCAAAATTCAAATTTCTATAATGTAACTAAGAATCTAATAGACTTTAATGCTGTTAGGAATATTATATTGAGAAACATAAGTAATTTATAAAGACTAGACGCTTTTACTCCTGGATCCCTATTAAAAGGAATCTTGTCGAGATGAATAAAAAAAAAGAATAGTTTGGTTCAGAATAACCAATTTTAAATGAAACAATTGAACCTTCTTAATGATGTGTACTAGAATTAATTTAATATTGAATTATACAGTGTTTTCAATCCAAACAAGAGCATACCAGTATATTAGAATTAAAAAGAAGCACTTCTATACATCAAATCGTTAACTAAAAACAAAATTACCAATGTTTTATTTCTCGAAAATCTAGGAGAAAAAATAACTTGAAGGTATGTAGCAAAAGCTGTGCAATAAATTTAGATATATCACTATTTTTCTTGAAATTCAATACCCAGATTCCAGTGCATTTCTGAAGCTCTCGAAAAAACAACACATCACTATTAATTAAATAAGTAACTTCTATTGCTTAAAAGTGATTGTGCTTCAGTATACATTTCCAATTTTTATCCATCTGCTAAACTTGTGGCTGGTTTGAAACAATTGGGCCCCATTCTTAATGATGTTGCTTTGCACTTTGCAATGCGTGATACTTCTATGGAAAAAAAATTGTTTGGCATTCTTATTGCACTTTTTTTCATTTGCTTTTACCAATGCAGTTTTTATTAAAGTTTTATTGACTATTTGTGACTCTCAATTAACTAGGCTTACCAAAGTCATTTATTATCCTAGATTACCCCCAGCACATGGATTTATTTTTGGAAAATTCGGCGCACAATCGCATATTAAAACTGGTAGTGTATTACATGTTAAATCAGTGTTATAATTCAACATAAACGATGCTAGAAGCCCTTCCCGTATTATCCCTTTTGTACATTATATTTACTATTTGTCATGTACTCTAGATGGTTGGATGCGTGGTTGACAACAGTTAATGACTATAATCATATCAGCAGTTGATGACAGTAATTATATCAATACAGATGCAATCTTCAGGTAGCAACTGTTTAATGATATCTATAATTTTTTTTTACCACTGTAGAAGAAAAATCAAATCTGAAAATAAAAACTGAAGTATTTTCTCATATATATCTGTAAAAAATTTTTTGTTAAAGGAATAGTTAAATTGATTTGCAAGCTTTTTCGCCTCATTTTCTTCTTTTTTTCAACCATCCGGCTCAGTGTAATGACCATTGCTCTTTTACAGGTTTAAAAGAGCTGCTGCTCAAACAACACAGATATGCTCTCACCATGATGGTTTCTTCTGATGCACTCAGCAAGAATGGGAGACACATCAATAATAGTCAACTTTTTACAAAGCTTTCTTCTCTCAGGCGGAATGGGGTAGGTGTTGGTAACAACAATCTGGTTAATGCAAGGGCATTTCTCCAACTCTTCGAGTGAATGGTTAGAGAAAATACCGTGGGTGGCAACAACGTACACCTCCTTGGCACCGCAGTTAATAACGCAATGCTCGGCGGCTGCAACAAAAGAGCCATGACGATCAATCATATCATCAAGAATAATGGCGGTCTTGCCCTTGACATCACCGACAAGAGTGATGAGCTTTTCTTGCTTAGCAAAATGCTCATCCTCGTCGTCGTCACTGGCATGTACTTCGCAAGATCCACCAAGAGCATGCTCACCCATATGAGAGTGGACAGATTCAAGCATGCTGGGGGTACCTTCAGATGGGGTTGAGCCGCCGTTGAGTTCATCGTCTTGTTCAGGATAGTCATCATCGACAACATGGCCCTGAACAACACGAGCAACATGAACTCCGTGGGAGCCAATTATTCTGATCTCCTCTACTTCTTCTTCTTCAGTATTGACTTGAGTGAAGTAATCGGACTTTTCAATTCCGTTGGGAGTTTTGACTTGGTCATCAACGACAGTGGTCTTTTTGCCATCGATAATCACCTTGACTTCACCATCAGCCTCATCCTCGTCTTCATCGTCATCTTGAGAGATTTCGCGGCTAAGACTTGAAGGGACATTGGGAGCAATTGTATTTGGTGATTTGGGGACTGCCTTAAGTGACAATGGCTTGATGTGGTTGTTGGCAAAAGGATTGCTAGACAACCCAGGAGATGCTAACGAGACATTAGGCGAATGACCACGGGAAAAGGGTTTATCCTTTCTACGTCTCCGATCAGTATGAATCATGGCAAAGTTCACCTTAAGTGAGTCTGCCAATGCAGTAACGCGCTTTGTACCACCTGGGTTTTTTGACACAATAACAGCGTTAGACAAGTAATCAGGGACGTTATGTCGAATCCAGCGAGCAAGCGTGGGAGCTGCGTACAGGTTGTCGACAGGTTTAGTAAAGAACCCTTGCATCTGGGTAGCATGCAAGTCCATCGTGATGACATGATCAGCGCCAGCCATTGTCAATAGGTTGGCAAGCATTCTAGCGGTAATGGCGCCCCGGTGCTTCTTCATCTTGGATTGCTTTGAGTAGGGAAATGAGGGGATTACGGCAGTGATTTTGTTGGCAGAGCCACTTTTGCAACCTGAGATAAAAATGAGAAGCTCCATAATGTGATCATTGATGGAATCAGAGCCACTCTGCACAATGTAGACGTCTTCGTCTCTCACAGAGACGCCAATTTCAATGGAGGTCTCACCGTTTGCAAACTTGCGAAGAGTGCAAGGGCCTTGCTCAACACCCAAACGATCACAGATAAGCTTACCCAGCTCGGGGTGGGAGGACCCAACAAACACATGAGATTTGCGCATAGTCACAGTTAGTGAAATAGGATAGAGATGATGGCTATGAAGAATATAATGAAACAATCGAGAACTGCAAGGAGGAAAGAGTCAAAAAAAAAAATTCGATCGAGAAAAAAAAAAAATAAACGTCTATTGGTAGAGAATCACGTGTAGACAGAACCGAGTAACAGCAGAGATGGATGAGCAGCAACAACAGTCATAAAAAATAAAATAAAAAATAAAATAAAACTCATAATAATATTAGCAGCAACAGAACCAAATGTTTAACCAGTGCATGTCTTTTGCACAAACCCTCATCAAGTTAATAGTAAAATATCAAGTGCGCATGATAATTGACATTGAGATGAGGATTGTATACATGGCTAAACATCACATTCTCACGGATTTGGCCGCGGCACTATCAACAACCACGACGAAAGTCATAAGTGGACCCTGTGGTTGTGAAATGGCTAACTGTTAACAGTATCACACAGTGTCCATTGGTAGCTTATTGAAGGAGCAATAGATAGTATAGTTATGATTCAGTCAATATTATTGCTGTATCTAAGTGTACCCCTTATACCATGATATCTCTGTATCGGCCTGACCCTCGGGCGGAATTTGGGCCTATCTTTGGCCTCGGGCTCATATATCTGATAGTACAAAGGCTCCATGTTTCACTAAAGATTCAAACTCCTTTGACTACTTATGATGCTGCTGCTGCCATTGCATTTGCTTCTTTATCTAGGAATCTAAATGATTGTTCCTGTCTACCACTCAAGTTACACCTTGTTTTCAGACTCTTTCAAAATCTCTAGAACCTTTTCCGTCTCGATCTTGTGCATCAACTTCAACGGGCTCTTGTCACCATTGCCCACGATACCATCAAAGTGTACAACAGGGATATCAAATGCGTACACATCATACCATTTTTTGTTCTCAGGCTTGGAAATATCAACTTCCTGGTAGTCAAACTTGGTTGGTGCCCGGTCCCAGGCTTTAGACAGGTTAACCTTAGCGGCATCGCACAGGCCACAGGATGGCTTTGTGAAAAAAGTCACCTGAACTGGCTTTAGAGCTGACAGTGAAAATCGCATTGTGTTCAAGAATGAGTTGTGAAAAAATGAGGTTGTAAGAAATTAATGAGCGTAAGAGAAATCAAGAAGAAATTAAAGAAAGAAATCAGCAGAATTTTTCAAATCATGTCAGAATTAAAAAATCTGAAAAGTGGTGGGATTATTTTTTTTTGTGTTCATGTTTTTTTAATTTTTTTTTATTTTTCAAATGTTGGATTTTATTATAGTCGTAATTTGTTTTAAATCCTAAGTTGCAAATGTTTTTAATTGCGTTAGAATTCAATAATGCAAGTTGTCTTCTCGCTTGATCCCGAAATGCGCGGGTTCTATCCTTCTTGACATCCTTCACCACCTTTCCCTCTTCATCGCATGTGTCGAATATGGTATACCAGAACCTCTTAAATTTTCTTTGGTCATACCCTCATGATTTTCACATCTCTGACTGGTGCACGGTGATCTTCGTTACCTGTTTGTTCGGTCTGTTAGAGCTGAAGCAGCCCTTTCATCAAATGTTTTCGCTAGACGACAGATCGCTTCAGCACCCTTTTACTGTCCATGAGCGTGTTCCGACTCTTCTCATGTTGGTGATAGATGTTGGCATTCCATCAATATCAATTTTCATCGGCTCTCTTTTCACAGGTGAGATTGGTCAGAAATTGCACCTTCTTCACGTCTCTATCCTTGGTTTCGCCAGCTCGTTCGTGTTTACTGGGTTTTTGACAAACTTTCTCAAGATTTGCATAGGTCGCCCAAGACCAGATTTTCTTGCTCGTTGTGTTCCTTATGAAAACACACCTGTCCATGAACTTGTCACATCTGCAGTTTGTTCAACTAAAAATCTTTCTCGGCTAAATGAGGGTTTTAAAAGTGCGCCCTCTGGGCATTCGTCACTCAGTTTTGCTGTTTTTTTTTACTTGGCTCTCTGGATTTGTGGACAGCTCAAAACATTTGCCCAAGGAAACACCTATAAACACTACAGCTACAAACTTTTCATTGCATTGATACCCTTACTGATCAGTGGATTTATCGCCATTAGCAGAACTGAAGACTACAGACACCATCCAACTGACGTTCTCAGCGGAACGATTTTGGGAGTTTTCGTGGGGTACGTTTCCTATAGAGCTTTCTTCCCTTCTCTTCTGTCGACTTATCCCAACCTGCCCTACTCTGCCAGTCAACCCTCATACCGTAACAGCAACAGCTTTGACTCCAGCTCTCTTTCGGATTACGATGTCACTTTGGAAGCATAGTTAGACTACCATTATATTAAATTTCTAACATCACTATTTTTTTTTTTGGTGATCATTTCTCTTTTATACAAATATATGTGTGTATTTAATCCAAAAGCTCAAAACCACTACTAATAAAGGCATGCTTCAGATATACCTGCCAAGCTTTATGAGACTCCCGAATCTTTTTCTTGTTCTTCTTCTCCTTCTTTTCCTTCTTTTTCTTGTCCTTTTTATTCTTTTTGTTTTTCTTCTTCTTTTTACCAGCAGAAATATCTAACTCTTCATCATTGCCAACGATCTCCCTAGCGAGCTTACGCGCAAAGTCTACCCAGCTTGAAACTACCAAGTCAGGCATGTTGTAGGGAGATTGGTCTGTAGAATATTCCTTTTCATAAGTGAACTCCTTGTCACCAAGATTTGCTGCCGTCAGATTTGCAAAGTACTGAACATATCTGGTAGGTGTGAATGTTTGAGGAACATAGGCAGGACCGGGGTTGACATGTTTACCAAAGTTAGGAGGCCAGGTGGGATCAGCTTTCTTTTTCTTTTTCTTTTGAAAGTCGATAGAGCTCATTGCCAGCTCTTCTTCTCCCAGGGGTTGGTATTCATCTTCCTCGTCCAGCCGTGCTAATTCTTGTTCAATTTCGTTGAATACCTCTGACCATGGTCTAAATGGTTGCCCATTCGAGTAGACTGAATTTTGAGCTTCCTCAACTCCAGTGATATTATATTCCCAGACTCTTAGGCCAGGGAGATAGGTAGGAATAATACTGCTGCCAACATATGACATGGAGTAGCGAGTGTGTAAGCCACTGTCGTCGTCCTCAATTTCAGCATAGCTTTCTCTAAGATCATCCAGATATTCAATCTTACCCAGCGTAGAAATTATGTCATCGTCATCCTCAATATCGCATGTAAACTTCATGGAATTCTTTTCAGTAACGGATAACTCTGGAGTTTTTGCTTTGGAGTCAAGTAACAAGAAATGGTCAACGTTCATATGTCCAAAAAGGCCACCAACAACTACGTCTCGATACTCATGCATCCAAGCGGAGTATCTATCAAGACATGAAGGCTCGAAATTTTTGGAATTAGGTGGAACATGACCACTAATCCACACTTTCATGCCTCTTTCCCGAAACTCCTGAAGCATAATCGACAGAAATCTGAATTGTTTGTGTCCTGGATCCTTACGCCTGTCGCAGCCATCGACAATGGGGTTAGACTGAAACCAATAAAGTGTGTTAATAGCTATAACAACGAGTTTTCCGGGAATGACCTCGGTCATAAAGCTTGCTCCTCGATAAAATGTGTGCATTTGGTTTTCTGGAACCAAATCTTTCCAAATTCGGTAAAATTCTTGAGTCTGCAGAGTAGGACCCTCCGCAAACAGATTGTGAGGGTAGACATCGTTGTTTCCGATGGAAGGAACAACAGGCATTTCATAAGCCTGTATTGGGTCGTCACTTTTAAGAAAGTCTAAATACTGGACCATCAATTTATTCATGTCAAAAATATGAGACTCCGTTCTCGGGTGTTTGTTATCTCGATCGTGTCGCACGTTGTCTCCTGTCCAGACAATAAAATCAATTTCATCTTTAAGATTTTTCTCAATCCAGTCGAAAGTTGCGTTGACGAGGGTCATTGGACTATCGCAACGACTGTTGGGATGACCATATTTGCCAGTCGTCCCATCTTCGTCTTTGCCTCTATGGCAAGCAGTGTCTGTGTCAGTGTTCTCCTTGTAAAAGGGGTCAGGATGTATATCAGTAATGTGTAAGAACCGCCCCTTGAGCTCCCTATTTTTAGAGATCTTGGCTGGTGGTGTAATGCTATCACTTGCTATCGGTAAATCTAAAGGTTGCTGTGGGAGTTCATTGTTTGAATCAGATAAAGATCTCCAGTCGGGAAGAAGGTTAAATGACAGAGCTATGCTGGCCAGAGCAAACAAAAGACCAAAATTTAGATACATTTAATGCAAGTAGAGAGGCCAAATAGACAGAGTAAACGGGTAATTCAGGAGAGAAATTGACTCCAGATAAATAAAAATCGATAAAAGGAGACACGAAGAGAAGAGGAAAAAAAAATAGAAGCAGGAATATAAAGAAAAATAACAAATGTGTTCAAAAGTAAAAACAAAAATTAGAAATTCTGAGACGCTTCGAAACTTCCAAGGTGTTTTGCAATTAAATAAAGGAGAGCTGGGAGAAATCATAACCGTATTTAAGTCCGGGAACTTGCATCAGTGACTGTTTGTGAGTTTCTTTAAATAAGTCTCACACTAAACTGCATCAGCTAACAAAATGACTATGATAAAGCGCAATGCTAAATTCGAAGAAGACAAAAAAAGGTCTTACTAAACTTGTTTTGTTATCATGTACCATATTTGTGTGTGAGCGTGAAAAAAAAATAGTCTGTTTGGCCAGGACATAATTCTATAAACCGCAATTGCTGGGGAATCTTCACAGACTGAATAAGCCTTGAATTAAACGAAGAACTACCTCGCTTCCCATATTTGACTATTGCAAATCATGATTCGTCATGTGCTTTCTTCCGTAACTGTTATAGTTGAACTTGGTAGCGCGTTGTTCGTGATTGTGACCTCGTTGGATAGTCACCTAAAAAGATGAAAAGTTTATTTTTAAGTTTAGGTGATTTTGCTGTAGGAAATGGAAATCTATCAAGCCTAGTCTATGAAGTCATGGCACAGTACAGTTAGAACTGGTCGGTTTTTCTGATAGCGGTATGGAAAAGTCAAAGCTTAGATTCTTTCGGTATTATGGCTGTTTTGTGATCATAGCATTCCAAATCTAAAAGTTGAGCTCTTTCAGTATTATGGGTGTTTTCTGAATCATGCTTTCTCGTTTCTGAGTAGACCCTAAAGCTTGAGGAGTAGACCGAGTGTTTTCAATTTCAAGATGGGAATGTTGAAAAGGAAACCAGCAGAGATGATATAAGTATGATGAAATAGAAGAGAGGAAAAATCTCTGTTATTTAAATATTTTTTTTTTTTTTTTTTCAAAAGATTAGCTTATGAACCTTGGAGTTGAAAAGCAAAAAGTATAGGACACAACTTGAAAGCCTGTTGTGCTCAAGCCTTAAATATGCATTATTATTTTAAAAGGTGGAGACGTCCAAGTTATTTTAACAAAAACAAAAATACATATTATACTACATCGGATCAATCAAAGCTTTCAAGATCAACTTTTTGCGTTACCATTTTTATGGGACCTATTTCATGTACACATATTTGCCCTTGCCCTAATACGAACTTGTTTGTTCTCTGTCCAATGAAAACGCTTCTAATCAACCACACAAGAACAAAAATTCACTACCTTCACCTTCCCTTTTCTTTTCTTGATCAAGGATCTCACTTTTCTTCCACGATAAACCACATTCTTATCACACACAATAATGTCTAAGCAAACTAAAGACCCCTGGGCTAGAAAGTACGTTTATATGCAACCAAAAACACTAGACGGGTTTTTTTTTCTTTTTCTTTTTGATTGGTTGTGACAGCCACTAACAATATTGTCTTTTTTCTATAGCGAAGCTTGGAGATACCAAGGTAACTTCACCAGAGCCAACAGATTCAAGGCTGCTCTTCCCGGCTTTGGAATTGCCACTGTTGCTTTCATTGCCTTCAACATTGGCGAGTACTTTCTGACTCCCAAGGACAAGGGTCACGGCCACCACTAAAGAGTTCCGATAATCATATATCTGTCCAAGATATCGATTAGTTTCCTTAGTTATTGTCCTTTTGTTTTATTTCTGTTTATCTCACGACTGTTTCACAACCTATTTAAATTCCCTATTCGCATCGTCAACATTGTTTACCATCATCAATCGAAAATATTTCGACAAAAGAACGCACACAAGATATTTAACGCTTGTTGTACATATACACTCTATCTCAGGGCTCAATCTTATAATAAATGAAGAACGAATAGTTCCGGACAGTGTTTCAAGGTATTGGTTAAGAGGTGTTGTTTCAAACAGATGTGAGTCCAGATGCTGTCTTCATAGCAGATCTGCTCCATGTTGTAGCTCTATTAAAAAAAAAAAAAAAACGATTTTGGCTAGTAGGCTTAGCAAATCGCGTAGCTGTACCATGGGGCCTGAGATTTGGAACTTTGACCCGGACGTTGTCTAAATGCTTAATGCGCTTTAATGTGAGAACGAGAAGGCGAGTTACAAAGCCTAAATTTGGTGTAAAGAATAAAAGTCCTAGATATTTTGACAGTTAGGGTTAAACCCTAGTTCTAACAGTCTCAGGTCTACGGTCACTTACCAGTTAAGTTTTTGCAAAGCTATTTCCCAATACGTATTAACCTAACCCTCTATTATCAGGAAATTTTGCTAATTTTTTTCGATTTGGAACAAAATTTTTGTTTTTTTTCTCCTCCGTCATTACCGTAGTTTATCAACACACAACTAAATTATCAAGATGAGTGGTATGTAGCTAAAATGCTGTCCCTACGAATTTTAATCGTCTCTGGTTTAATGGAATGCTAACGGTTTGATATTTTCAGGATCTGGTGCCTCTGGTAACAAATTTAGAATGTCGGTATGTGGTTTTTATTTTTCGAATACATGTCTGGAGGAAGTGCAAAGCACGACTTGGCTGCCGTGATTTTGTATGATGGAGAAAACGGATATACGCGAAATCTCATTGCGCTCTAGCCTTTTTTTTTTTTTTCGACGTCGCAACTACGCGTTAATGCCTAATCTCACACAAAATCAGTCAATCCACCTTTGCTCAAAGCCAGTTTAAAATCGACAAGTCATTAACAATTTTTTATATAGCTCGGCCTTCCCGTCGGCGCCGTTATCAACTGCTGCGACAACTCTGGTGCTAGAAACCTTTACATTATTGCTGTCAAGGGTTTCGGTGCTAGACTGAACCGTCTTCCCGCTGCTGGTGTTGGTGACATGGTCATGGTAAGTTATTTTTTAAAGAAAAAATTGTTTGGTTGAGACGAGTTTTTAATTCTAACTAAATATGTAGGCCACCGTCAAGAAGGGTAAGCCCGAGCTCAGAAAGAAGGTCATGCCCGCCATTGTCGTCCGTCAGTCCAAGCCCTGGAGACGTAGAGATGGTGTCTACCTTTACTTCGAAGACAATGCCGGTGTCATTGTCAACCCCAAGGGTGAGATGAAGGGTTCTGCCATCACTGGCCCCGTTGGTAAGGAGTGCGCCGATCTCTGGCCCAGAATTGCTTCCAACTCCGGTGTTGTCGTCTAAAAACTTTTGTAAATTAATTTATTTGGGTTCAAAGAAATCAAATGGAATCACAATTTTGCATGTTTAGAACAAAAATGATTATTTTTGCTTGTGTAGCTGAAGGTGATCTAGGTGGAAAAATTCTTGCAGTAGAATTGGAGGTATATGGGTCTGTATCCAAATGATTGCTTTTTAAATCGAAAGCTGAAAGAACTTGATAGCTATCCTATCTAGTCTTGTGCAGAAAAACTTGGCTTTTCTATATGTCTTAGTGACAAGGCTGTTATCAGATCAGTATCTCCGTAAAATGGTAACTTCGTCGATATGCCATTTAGCTCCATGGCTAGATATGAGTGATCTTTTTATCTTACACACAGTGGGAGGATCAAAAATTTTCACAAAATAAAAAAAAAAAAATGTCAGTAAAACTTCTTTTTTCTATCCAGAAACCTCGTTTACTTAACACCGCCTTTTCTTTTCTCTTTTAAAGAACTCACCATTTTGATACCTTATTTATATTTATATAATGTCAACTGAAGAAGAATTCAGTTTTTTTGATCTTGTTTCTGAAGACCTGCTTCCTAGTAGACCGACCGAGAACCTCGGCGAATCCTTTTTGACTTTTGATGGACTTCTTCCCGCTCCCGGTCTCAAGGTGACTGAGGATGGTGGAGCTGCTGGCTGTGGTGGTAAGCTTTGGCCTGCTGGCGAGCTCCTTTCTAGATATATGATCCGAACCAACGATCAGTACAACGGCAAGTTTACCAATATTCTGGAGCTGGGTAGCGGCACTGGCCTTGTCGGCCTCGCGATTGCGAGTTTGCGTAGGGAACAAAAGGACCTAAAGGTCTGGGTCACGGACCAAGAGTATGTGGGCATGCTTACCAATGCAGGATCTTGAATGCTGACCTTCTTGATTTCATTTTTAGAAACATGATCTCCCTGATGAACCAAAATATTGCATTAAATGATCTGGAAGATACCGTCAAGGCTGAAGTGCTGAATTGGTATGTGTGAATCTTTACACACAGTTAGAAACTATCTGAAAATTCAGATTGTGTGACTCTGATCATGGCGACTGTAGCGGACCTCTAACAATAGGCTTTTTACAACTTTGATGATAACAGGGGCGACGAGTTACCTGCGTATGCCACCGAAAACAAGATTGACGTTGTTTTGGCCGCCGACTGCGTCTATTTGGAAGCCGCTTTCCCCCTCCTGGAAAAGACCCTTCTGGATTTGACCGCTGTTGAGAACCCTCCTTTGGTTTTGATGAGTTACAAGAAGAGAAGAAAGGTCAGTATAAACCAAGCTTAGGCGACAACACGTTTTTTCATGCCTATTTACTAACAGGTTGTTTTCTTTATTTCTAGGCTGATGCAAGATTTTTTAAGCATATGAAGAAGTTTTTCGTGTTTGAGGAGATTAAGGACCATATGGATTACGACAAGTTCATAAAGGATTCCGTTTTCTTGTACAAGATCAAACGTAAATAGATGTAACGAAAAGATAGACATGTAGATAATCTTATTTAAACAAATTATGTGATTACTTTTAATAAAAGCAAATGGACAAAAAAAAATTAAAAATCAAGAAATCAAGCACCAGTACTAACTGTTCTCTACTCAAGTGGTACGTTTTTCTCTAACAATGTGTGAATACAAATCCTGGAGCTGTTCCTTAGCCTGCCTGGCCGCCCAGATTTCATGAGGACCATCGTAGATTTCCCAGGCCACACTGTTGGCAGTTAATTTACTAAGTCTTTTTTGCAAACCCGCCCACTCTTTATCCTTTCTGATACTCTGGGCGGAGGCCACGACCCCTAATGGAATGTTTGAGCCCTGCAAAATTGCATTAGACTCCTCAATCTCGTTTTGGGTTATACCACTAAGAGCACCAACCTGTTCCTGTAGTGAGGCTTTGAGTTCACTAGAGTGGGTGTCAAATGCAAGACTGCCCTTACCGACCTTGGAAAGTCCACTAAGATAGCGGTATCGGGGACCTTTGCCATGAAGAATCCACGAAAGTTGGCGCTTGAGTGCAAAAGGTGACGTGACACCGCGCAACCAGAGCCCAAATCCTCGTGAAATAGGACCAACCTTGTATCTTAAAAGCTCCTCATGAAGAGTGTCAATTAAAAAAATAGAATGGATAGACGAGATATGCTGAGCTGCAAATACTCGTGCGTACAGTCCACCAAGACCATGAGCGACAATTGCAAGCGAGTGATTCTGAAAGGGTATATCGGTCAGAGCCTCATTTTGTTCTTCTTGGAGAACGGTTTCCAATGCGGTAGTGAGTGCTGATGCACTTTCACTTAGAGAAAAAGGTGAAGGGGCAACATCGGAAAAGCCACGACCAGGTCGATTCCAAAAGCAAACCTTGGCAACCTTGTTGACATTGTAGAGCTCTTCAACCCAGCCCTCGTATAGAGCTTGAGCAGAGACTCTGTCGTCAGCCTCTATCAGAACAATAGGAGGATCACGATTATCGGGTAGAGGTGGGTTCAGTCTCTTGTGAGTAGGAGTACACTCAATGTACACATCGTATCTGTGATGGCCCGTAGTGGTGACCGGAACAAAAGAACCAACCGTAGCATCACCGGTTCGGGTGATCAAACGTGTAGTGTCATAGACGTCAAGCATAAAGCCACAGAAAAACAGGACACTAGGAATGATCACTAAAAGGGTCAAAAGCAAAAACGACAGAGATATCTTGAACCATTCTGTAACAGTCCGTCTGTTTTCTCTCCGGCCAGTGAGCCTAACTTCCTCATGTTCTTTTCCCCATTGGACTACAATTGGGGTAATTACCAATGCGACCAGACATGAAAACCATGTCCAGCCAGTTGTGACAATGCCCACAATGCTGTAACTGTGTCTTAAATGGGGAATCGTCCACATAAGAATAAATTGAATAAAGAAGAGACTAGTAATCGTGTAACCCATTACACGCTCGACATTGGTAGGCAAGCTGAAAAACAAAAGTGCAATGAGAAGGCTGATGAACGAAACAACGGTCATATCAAGTTCAAGGAAGCCTGAAGTACGAAGCTGGATAATGACAGGAATACTCACAAAGCAATTGATGAAAAGGAGGATGGCCCAAATGTAGGTTAACACTGACATAAGGCAAAGCGTCAAACGCAATATGCGCACACTTTTTAGATTCAGCGGAGATACTGCTGGATCATCAGGGTCCAGCAGCTCGCCTTGACGGCGACGCGCAAAATGACGCTGAGAAGGCAGCAAATGTTCATGTTCTTCAATACGCTCTTCGTGAATATTGTCTTCTTGATCGTCTTCTCCTTGATAGCGTGGAATTGGTGTATATGTCTCTTGGTTTTCTAAATTATCATTTTCAGTTCTATTGTTCAGCAGAGGTTCGTTTTCGCTGGGCTCAGTGAGCCCGTCGGACTTTCGCGGAGACATTGACATTACAAATGAAATTACAACTTCATGAAATTGGAATCCCAGGTATCAGAAACAAACAAAGATGGAACAGAAAATTGGAAAATGGATTGTGGAATAACTAATCTATCAGAGAAAGAGATTTAGAAGGAAACAGGAAAATTCACACAAAATAATCGAGGCGTTTGTTCTATTGGTTTGCTTTTATGGCATGTATGGGTTTAAAGTTTTTCTCTGATAGGGCTGAGGTCAAACAAGCCAAAGAGGTTGGGTTGCGTTTACAACTCGGAAATGGCTAATTGTATCAAAAAAACATGACTTGTGGGGTCCATAAAAAACTTTCTTTGGACTTCAAAAAAAAAAAAAAAAAGACAACTAAAGGCTTGGCTATAGATAAAGTATTTGTTAATCCCAAAACATATCTGTAGACTTTTTGGAGACATTTCCCTTAATCTGCCCGGCTATCGGGTTTTTTTGAAGCACTTTAGAGACTTTTGCAATTGAGAAAGCCAAAGCTTTTATGAACAAGCCTAGAAAAAATTTGAGAATGATAGCATTCAAAAAATAGCCAAGAAATATTGAAGAACAACTAAATCTTGTCAAATTGTATGGAGATGAAATAGCTTGCTCAATAGTAAGCCATCATAATGAGTTTCAGCAAGTTAAAATACTTGTGCCCATCAAACTTTCACAGGATTTAAGCTCCTGGCATGTATTAGGAGTTTAGTATACAACAGCATCCCCGTGCAGATGATATAGATAACTAGCGTACAGTTCATTTTAATGTTATTGCATGTTACTTAATATCTCTCTTATCCTCTTCTAGTCACACATGCTCTGGAGGAGCAAGAGCAAAAGTTCAACACTTATACCTACAGTTTAAAACCACGTAAACAAAAACAGTAATTTAAAGCCAAGGTGACTATCCAGAAATTGACCATAGAAAAAAGTAGTTAATAAAATTAACTTATTTTATAGACTGATAAGCATTAGTCTTGCCTCCGTTCCGATTGCCGATGGAACAGGTTGTCAACATACATCAGCTTATTGATGATGTGTTATTCACACTCGCCAAATGCATATCTGCTATCTGCCGTACTATAACTAGTTGATTACTTACTACTGGAGTTATTAGCTATAATAACATTCACAGTAACATCAATATTAATAATCCTAAACAATTTTTATTTTTTTATTTTGTTCGCCCTAGCTTGAGGCTACTCCAAACTATCAGATACAGCTGGGACCCTCAACACGCGGACTCTAAATCTTATGGCGTTGGCAAATAAAAGCAGGATAATTATAAGCTGATCTTGAAGCGACTTAGTTATCGAAATCAATGCTTCACTTACATCTTTTTCCAAGAAAATCTCCTAATAGGCAATAAGTTATACAGCTTGAATTGTATTAGTAATAAATCTGTTTATTTATGTATCCTCTGTGCAATTATGTCTAGGAAAGGCACCAAGCCTACTTAGAACAGGAGATATTTGTAGCACGCCTGGTCTCGAAAACGTGGGAAATTGAAAAAACTGGAGTTCTTCTAGTAGACACAGAGGCTCATTATGGAATGAATCTTGTAAGCTTGTATCAATAAAACCAGAAAGGCCTGAAACACATCTAGTATGATGGTAGCTTTTTACAAGCGTTTAGTATAATTCTAATGACCTGGGCTGCCAATTACTCGTATTCTTCTCCGTTATAAGCTTCTCTCATGATATGTAGTCAGCTAGTTTTCCCAAATACTGCCTATGTTCTATCATATTTAAATATGGTGATACATTAGTTCTTGATAATACGATTTTGAAATTTAATTATTTTATTTAACTTCAAGATAAAATCACCTCAAAAAATTTGGACTTTATTTTTTTTTAACCAGTGACGTTTTTTCTAGATATTAACTACTTTACTACCACATGCTAATGTTAAAATCCAAACCTTCAGTATGAAGTAATAGATCCTACGAAAAGTATAGCTTGAAAAAAGCGAAACCAACCACAATTCTTTTCAGTTAGGAATTTACACCATGCAAACCTGTAAGAATGTTCTCATTACAAAAGCAGTGCTAAAGGATGGTGATTTACTAGTCAATAGAAGTTGTGACGCACAGTAGTTATCAGATATAATTGGAAATAAATGGCCGACATTGATTTCATTATTTCTCATCTCATTATGAGAGCCCAATATCAATAACTATTACTGTCTAAACAACAAGCGACGGTACAAACTATCTGCCCATGCTCACTAAACATGATAATATACTTTTTTCAACTTATTATTATTGATAATACGTATATTTATATTTGAAACTAAAACCCATGCCAGAATTCCGACAAAAAGAAGATTTCTTACATCCAAGTTGATACTTAAAACTTGTAGATTTTAACTTGCAACTAGTGCTGGTTTAAAGGTAGCCTTTACAGTTATTATAATTGCCGGCCAAACATTGAATCGGTTACCTCTCATGCCGAAACACTGTTGGGCTAAAGAATTTTTTTGGTCCAAACCTGCTCAGATTTGTAATAGTTGATTGCGAAATAAGCTCACCCCATGAAGCTGAACCAGTAAAGGGGTCCCGGTAATGTTACGAAAAAAGCCATGTATATACTTATTTCATCTGGAGTGGTCTTATAATTCTTAAAAAAGAAATAAAAACAAAAAGATAGTGGTGCTGGATGGAACTTCTTCTTCTGTTCGAGTTACTGAATCCGCTTAATGACAAATTAGTAGCGGAACAGAAAATAATTCATACCATTAATCTAGCACAGGTTGCCCTACTTTTATGTACAAAAACCTTTATATAATAGTAGAGAGCCATATAAGAAAAGAGTATTTATCCCTCAATAACACTATAAAAATGTCACTTCACAGCGACTCTGCTTTTGACATTAAAATCAACAGCTTCTGGACCGAGGAACCAACCAACCCCACACAAAAGTTCAAATGACGGCATCACCAGCAGCGTATAAAACTACTTTGATTTCCTTGCATTTGTCATATTTGCTTTCTTTTTTTCAACATCAAGCAAAAACAAAAATCATATCCAACACAGACTACTTAACCAATTGATATGTCCTCTATTTCTGTGTTATCTCCTTTAGTTACAGCCATTTCAGAGCAATCTGGTTGCACCAACTATTTAATTGGCCAAGGCAAATCAAGAGTGCTTGTATTATTGTCGTCGCATGTTGAATCACACTCCATGCTTCACAAATATCTTCAAGTCACAGGTATCAGTATAACGAAAACTCTCAATCTTACCAACGACTTGACAAAATCACCAGAATCGATTTCTATAAACAATTCTATCGATCTAATATCCTACAGGACCTGCCTTGTTCTAACAGATGAAAACTCGGTTTTTGCCAACGCAAACGAAAATGTTGAGACATTGATTCAGGCAGCATTATTGAATAAAGCTGCTACTGTCCGATTCTACTTTGATCAGAAAGTCCCTTACAAAACCGTGGCTCTGAACGATTTTGTGGTCTCAAATCCCATGGAAGCTTCTCTGTAAATGTAATTTTTTTCTTTTCATATTGGGGCATATGCAATAAATTTCATCTTCTTACATATAAGTATGTGTTTATTTGGTTCTCCTAGAAACAAAAAGTATTAGAATCCTGGCAAAAGGTGGAAAAAGGCGAAGTTATACTTACTTGAACAAGAGAATATGCGGTTCGGGAGCTGATAAACAAAGTAAACAAATTAGTAAATTAATCAACACAATCATTTAAATTAGAGTCTTACCATGTGTCTCGTAGTGTACCCATCCAAGTGACTGGGTAATTCCCAGACCTCTCCATTCTTGTTCCATCAAAATGCGCAGTGTACCAGTCTCAGCATTGAAGTAGTCCTTTGGAATCAACTTGAGCATGTTTTTTGGCAATATAACGTGTCGATATTCAAATTTGTCATCAGAGTACCTATGTGACGTTAAGGTCAGCAACCTGATTAAGCATTAAAGGGGTATTCCTTAACACAATCATACCTTGTAGAGTAGTGAATTATATCCTGAAACTCTTCTATGCGAGCCTTTTCGCTAGCAGTCAGCAAACGAGGCTGCTGCTGTGATTGATGTGAGCTTAGTTGACGTTTGTCCATTGTCATGTACGTTTAAGAGTTGGCGGAGTGAATATGAGATGGGATCTGGGTGTTAGATCAGGGCGAAAGGTAATCGGAAAAAAAAAATAGAAAAGAGCAGAAAATGAAGTCAGAAGAAGGTTAAAAAAGATGTATGCGTAATATCAAAACAAAAAAATAAAATAAAAGATTTAATAACAAAAATGCTAGGGCGTTGTTTTATTGATTACTGAGAAGGTTGTTTTGAGCTTTCGAAAGTGGTGATCAACTATAAGTTGAGAGGATTGGCGATCTTTCAAAAGGTTTGCGCTGGAAGGTTTTAGAAATTCAAAAATTTATGGTGGTGTTGTAACAATTACCACATCATGATTAATTTTACTTATATTACATAAGAAATAAACCTTGTTATTATAGAACTAATTATTAAGTATTTAGTCTTATTTTGTTCCAAGCTGATATTGATTATTAAAACTTGCAATCAAGTTCAGAATGGCGTACTTTTAATGTGTAAGTCCAATATTTGATTTCGAAACTTTTCATCAACCTCGTATATTTTGAATTTTCTGACAAAATAACAAAATTGCTGTTTATAAGTCTCAGGAATCCTCCTGTCCGCTTTGACATATCATTTCTATGATTCATTAGCATAATAAAAATGAAATGACATCTAACAAGCCCATAACGAATGGCAATCAGATTATGACACACCAGGTGAAACCAGCCACTACTACTCTATCGTCAAGAGAGAGTTGTATGGAGGAAAGTACCCTAATCCACTGAAATCTTTCATGAGTAGCGTGTCTCGTCATACCTTTAGCAAGTTGTTCCAACTTCGCACAGGCCATGGCGTCCTGGGAAAATATTTCCGGACTAGATGCATAGATGAGCGAGATCATAATTGCAAATGTGGTCAGCTGGAAACAGTTGAGCACGTCTTCAATGAGTGTCCTCTGCACCCTGCAGAGCGAGACTTGTTGAGGGAAGTTTCCCCGGAGCTTGATCCTAGGATCCTTCTTGATACCAAGAAAGGTCTTGGTGCGGCAGTCAAGTTCTTAGATTCATTACCGCAACTTCTTTGCTGATGGTTCGCTTGATTAAGCAGCTTGTTAAGGTTTTACTGGGTGTCAATCTCTGGTATTGAGCTACTGGGTGTTATGTATCTCAGGTTTCCCTTAGCACATGGATACTTTCATGGAAAATTCGGCGCCATCGAACGTCTGAACTTATTACGCGCGCTGACACCGCTACTTTGCCAGTCTCATAGAGACAAATGTTTTTGAAATTTCATGTCTTCTTTGTATATCGTTTTGTTTT
>QQZM01000006.1:0-251153 GCA_013365045.1 Geotrichum candidum | reverse complement strand
TATATCGTTTTGTTTTGTAATTTTGTATGTAACTATTTGATGTAAGGACAATAAACTGATTATCTATCTATCTAACAAGCCCACTCATACTGGGAAATAATTCTAACGGAGAAGGCATCAGGTCCAAGATATTGGATAATGTGAAAAACAACAACAACAACAACAACAACAACAAACAGCACCTAAATATACGAAACTCATTGAAATTTTACAATGATCCAACAATCCAGGACCTTAAGAAAACAACAATCCACAACTAATACATATTATTAGTACATGTAGCAATATCTGACATGAATGAAATACTAAAGGATATAAATGTAGTTTAGAGTAACTATTATAGCTACACACAAACTTGACAGCCCTGTTCAATAAGGGGGGGGGGGGGGGTCAAGAAATGATTGAGTAGAGTTCTAGCAAGTGTAAAGAGAGAGTGAGCCCAGCTATACACACAGGGTATAAAGCTTTGATTCCTTTATTGCTCAATACTCTAAATATTGCATATCTGTGACCTTGTTTAAGATTTGTTAATTAATTGTTTCAATCAGCCACTCGGTTTAAAACAAGGCTTTACCGAAATTGTTATAAGATTAATAGCATTACAAATTAGTGATATCAACTAAAATAGTATATCTGGAGTTAGAATGCATGAGAAAGTGAAGTATATAATTTTTTGAGTCTTGCAAACCTATTTAATACTTATAGATAGTAATAGAAATAATTGAACCACTAGTCCGAACGGCCGGTTCATAAAATTCGAGGGAATGCCAGTGTGAGGTTTAACACTAAGTAAAAGTTAAGCCACAATGGTACCTGCAGCCTGCACTTTTATTTTTGAATTTTTTACTCCTTTATTAAATCCAGCTAGAACTTAAACAAACTAAGCGTAATGCGTGAGAAAAATATGCGTTGAACATTGTGTAAAATAGGTTAGCTCACTCGTCCGAGGACTACTGGCGGTAGACTAACTATCCGATCTTCAAGTTACGTACTACTATTACATAAGATCAGATGATTGCCGCTTTTTTCTTTCATTTTGTACTCTATGTGTATTTGCTTTTGTCATGTTGTTGAAATGCCGTTGTTACAAAAGTCAAAGGCCCTTTTTAGTTTTCTACTAGCCTTATTTGTAAGAAAGTTAAAATGAATCATAAATAGGCTGTGATAAGTGTGTTTTACATAGCAGTTATATCACTAAAAATAACTGATTTATATGAGATTACTAATCAATTAGTATTCATACTATCACATATTGGTTTTCGAGAAGCCGGAGTTTTAGTACTTGAATAACATCAGTTGCTAATACGTGTAGGTTAACTAGAGGAATATTTCTTACAGTATTGGCTAACGACCATACCAAGTATGATTCAGGTTATTCTTACTCCATGAGACAACAGATACTTTTAAACTTTTGGGCTTCCAGAATTTAAGAACTAATGAGTAGCAAGTACTACAAATCCATTAACTCCCCAACTGAAAATTGTCTTAGTATGATATTCCATAACTTCAATGAGGGAGATGAACAAGTATAATTACATCTGTGATTGAGAAGGAAAGTAACACACAATTTGTAATGAAATATATGAACAATAAGAAAATTGCTTTCTAAAAATATTTGTCTTAATTTAAATGAAAGAGTAACGTTTTTAGCGTTCTTAACAAGTTTTAATATTCAAATAGTTCAACTCTTTCTGAATAAATTGTCTTGCCCAAATAAATCTGCAATAAATAACGCTAGCAGTAAATTGTTTGAGATTAACAAGCAGAAAAGCTTATCAAGATGCTATGACAAAGAAAAAAAGTAGGGAAACCTCTAATATCATGAACACCGCATAAGGCTCTTATCAACGTCAAAGACTACAAAAAACATTTGAAGAAGCGTTTCTTAAATTTGTTTTTGGCTGAGTTCAGAGGATGTTTTTCGGATCATTTTAAAGATTTTTTATTGTTACCGGGAATGATTTTCCTCATTGATCGATCTGTTCTAAAGATATCTTTGTAAAGGGTTGTGCTAGACAAGCTTTCTCAAGACAAGTGGAACTTACCAGTTAAAAACTTTGCATAATCAGATGCAAATATTTTGACGTAAATTGTCAACCCCACTTCATTAATTCCAGTAAAATGAGTGCTTGTACATAGGAAATCTTTTTGCATTTTTTTATAATTTGGCTGAGTAACCTATAACTTCTAGGCAGTATTATAGTTGTTGAGTATAGTTTTATATATAGACAGATGGCTACTTACTCTTGGCCCAAGAAGTTTTCTTAATAAACCACTCTTTATTTTATTTTTAGTCATTATCACCACTATAGTAATATCAGATAATATCATATTCGTGTTTTTTCGTGACACAATGAAGACATTAGAGTAAAGTTTTACTGTATTACAAAAATGAAAAACTATACAGAAGGAACGTTTTAGCGAGCAGTTCTTTTTGATGTGTACAGCGGGAGTTCCATACGTGAAGCTGCAAAGCGGGCTGACATCCTGTGGTCAACTATCGTTGGTTGTCTTTCCGGTACTCAAGGGAGCCAAACAAATCATCAGCCCCTGCAAAAGCTTTTTAATTAAGAGTTTGTTTTTTCTTGGCTATATTTTATTTAAAATACTCTACGCTTCCTTCCTATGCATGCGTAGATTATAGAGTTAGGTTGTCAAGATGCAAAAACAAGCGACCATGAGCTTCATATCTGGACTAACATAGAGTCCATTAATACCTGAAACTTTGTAGCATTTGAGAAAGGATGGTCTGATAATAAAAATAATATTGCTCTTGTGTGGCTAAGAAAAGGTCTTTATTCCCCAGATGATGCCCAAATAAAAAAGAGAGAAAAGAATCCTTATTCTAGATCGCTACGAAACTTGTTAGACAAACCAATTCATGTTTGAGAGGTCCTATAATGATACTTATCTTATATTTTTAACTCCTCATGCTTCCCATACTCTTCTGCCTCTTAATGTTTTCGCCTTTAGCCATCTTAAGAATGCATATTTATAGAGAGTTTAATAAGCTGCACGTAATTTACTATTTCACAAAATTGGGCAAGATCTTTTTCTAAATATTATTAAGGCAAAGAAGAGTGATCTCATGTCAAAAGAATAATTGCAGACTGAAAATCATTAAGATTATTAATATCCGTGGAATGACCCTTTATAGACAACATGACAAGAAAAAACAGAGGAATGCTCGGTAATACCAACCTAGCTCGTGGTTTCACAACCGGAAATAACAAATGAATGTCTTATTTAGACACCCCAGTTATTACTTTACTTTAGAATATTACTGAACAGGTTTTTCAACTGTCCAAAGGTCACCACAGACTTCGACTTGTAAGGAGTAAAATTGATAAAGCTTTTCACAGGCAAAAATTGGCTTTGATGGTCCAAATCAAGGAAATAATTTGTTTTGAAAATCAATTTAAAAATATACAGCAAAAGAAAAGAAAAATGGTGTCTTATGACCCAAACGAATGGTTTACAAAAATTCTCGACATCGTGAAGGCATGTAATGTAAGAAATGAAAGATTCATAAATGTCTTTAACAAGGATCAAAGCTGATAAACTTTGAGATATTTGTATTCATTCTCAACCAGAAATTTTAGATATCCCTGTTTTAATATCTTAATGATTTTCTTAAACTATTAATTAAAGGGGTGCTCTTGATAGCCTTATTCAACGATATTGCGCAAGAAAGATTTGGTCAGAAAGCTGGTTGGGGCGAGAGCAAGTGGATTTGTTAATATGGTTTGGGTTGTGTGATAAAAGAATCAAGCTTTGTTATTAAGCTAATCATCAGTTGGGTAGCTGCGGTAGCGAGCAAAGAAATATTGACCATCGCTTCTATACCCTTTTTATTATTATTTGGGAGAATGTTGAGATCAAGTTCCCAGGGAATTTCTCTCAGGTAACTATGCTCATAATAACAGAGGGTGCAGTTCTTCAGGAAGGGGTCAGCTGTTTCAGATCTACCGCATTTGCAGATATAATTATTTTTTCTTAGACTACTGCTCTTTTAAAGTAAAATTTCAGGACACTATGATTAATTCTTCACAGTATCACTCTCCTAAGCGTGTGCTAGTTTACTTTTGCCATGACTTCAGAACGGGCTGTTATTTTCAAAATACCTACATAGTTCAGATCTGGTGCACTTTCTGTAGAAGCCGCCTTTAGTTTCGGTGTTGTAGCACAATCTCCAGGCCGAACTTATCTCAGCTTTAATACACAGTTCAAGACCATTAGTGATCTAGGCTGTTTTCTGAGTTTTCCTGCTGGTATATTTCTTTTATGGAGGTCTTCAGTCCCAGAAAACTTGTTCGGTAGTCCTGTCCATATAATGGATCTGAGGAAAGAATATTGCTAGGTGTTAACCCTCAGTCGTTAATTGCTGCTGCTTAACCAGCCTTATAACCATGTTCCTTGGATCAAAACTCCTAAGAGCTTTCAGAGTGAAGCGCTTGCCAAGTTCTTCTGCTCGCCTACTAAAAGGGACATATAAAAGACTATCCAATATTGATGTAATTGAGTCCTGGACATCCACAAAGCTGCCAACATAGAGAGGAACAATAATCAAAAGAAAAAATAAGGTGATAAATATATAATTAGTCAATGAGCAGCAATTCCTTTCTAGCCCGTACAATACATGAGGTACACGGTCCATTACAGATATAGCGATCAAGTAATCGTTGTTAAGCTCCTTACTACAAAATTTAGAGAATTGGTCCTTACAATGAGTATTTGTATATTGAAGTGTTTGACAGTTATTAACGGCCTAGATCAAAAGAAAAAAGATAGTATTGTAATTGATCATCGGGTATCTGATTTTGATATCGGCTTATTATCGCTTATATGTCAGTCAGTTCATGTTTAAACTTTCTTCATGTAATATGGCTTCAAAAAATTAAGAAAGTACTAAGTACTAAAATTTAAACTTTGTGTGTATATAAAATCACGTGATTTGTTAGTAATTGGGTACATAAGCAGAATTAGCCAATCAAGTATTGGACATTTTTCTCTTCTCCAAATCTACCTCCCACTTCCTCCAAAATATTTCTTCTTTCTCTCTTCTCATCTTCGTTCAAGCATTTTCTATTTATTTATTAACCAACCACATATACATACACATCATCATGGGTCTCAAAGAATTGCCTGAGCTCCGTACGTACAGATTTCCTATCAATTTGCCGCTTCAGAGCGGCTATTTAACATTATTATTTTGACAACGAAAAACTTTTTTTTACTAACACACACGATTCCATAGTGTCGGAGGAAGATATGAAGAAGCACAAGATCCCATTACCATACCGTGACAGATGTGCTGCTTTGTTGGTTCCCCTTAACAAGTGCCGTCTCGAGGGTTGGTACTTCCCCTGGAACTGTCAGCACGAGAGACATATTTATGAAGAATGTCAGTATCTCGATTTTAAGAGACGTGTGAAGGAGCTCGAACTTCAGAAGCAGCAACAGAAGGAAGAGTAAACAAAAGCATAGTGATGACGACAACTACGACGATTGATGGAATCTAAAGGAATGGATGTGTTCCAAGCCCCATAATAGATAATTCACAAAAAAAAATTGAATAAAGAGATTTTGTCCTAGGTTTAGCAACTTTCAACTGGCTAGCCTACAGTCTATGATTCTATAAAAGGGAAACTGTAGGAATGAATGTCGACTGATGGGCAAACAGCACCAACAAACTGAGTCGTTTAGAAAGCGGACTATATCTTAAGTCTAAATTTCCTGATTTTTAAGCTCCTTGCTAATTTGTACCATCGCAAGCTTTCACAAGGCTAGCAGAAATTGGTAAAAAAAAAAAGGGTTATAGTCTTTTACAACCCAAGCCTGAGTTGCTCTTTCTGTATAGTCTAAGGCATGGCAGGGATGCAAGAGCTGCTAATAGTTACCTTGGATATCTTGTAGTCAAGAAACATTTGTGTTTTTTTTTTTTTTTTTTTTTTTTAGTTCTAATAACTATGAGTTGTACTATTCATAGATTTTTTGTTACAAAAAAAAAAACAACAACCTTTGAACTAATAATCCTCTATCAAGTCTACACAATGTCAGTTACACATATTTTGATTGAATTTACACAAACATATGGCGTCACATTGTATATATAAATAAATTAAAAATGAAGTTAGAAAACCAGATATCCAGAGTCAAGTTTCCATAAGCATTGAACTGGAGATCTAGAATCACAAAATAAATAGTTCCCGCATTGCTGAATATGTACACATCAACCTAGTTTTCCCAGTAAATTTTTTTCTTTCAAGTCCTTGGATGCTGTTGCTGTTCCATTTGTTTTCGTTTTAAAATTTCTGCAGCAGCCAAAGGTCCGTTACGCTTAACCATTTTAGCATGATAGAGGCCGCATGCATTGCACAACGTTCGCGCACCATCAGGACCTCTTCGCCATTCAGGAGTCTCGCTAGTACCACAGTGCCTGCATACTGTGGGCTCAGGCCCTTCTCTAGATCGTTTTTTGGCAGAAATTGTGACGGTGGAATTGGAAGCAGAACCAGCTGGGGGAGCCGGCCTGAAGAGAGCAGAATCTGAGGTGGTTCGTTCATGATGTGGATGTTGCTTAATGGCATGGCTAGGGGAAGGAACTGGAAAGCTAGAGCTATGTTGGTGCTGAGGCTTGCCAGTTGTAAATGCGTTAGAATTTAATTGTGGAGGTGCTGGATTGGTCGGACTATTAGCGGACCTTGATCGAAAATAATCGAGCATATCAGCACTCGATCTTAGCCGCTGTGAGAGAATAAGCAGGGTTTCCGCAGTAGGCGATTGTAAGCCATGATAAAGGTGAGTGGCTGTCTCTAACAGCTCTGGAATTCTTGATAAAAATTCTGGATCTTGCGATATGTTGAGAGGGTGGGCCAGTACTTGTGGATGGGGTGGAGGAGGGGCATAATATGAAGGTTGAACAGGATATTTTACAAATGAAGACGGTACTTGTGGTTGGTGATGCTGAGGAGGTATCGAAGAAATTTGAGATGGATGCTGGGGAGGTACCGGGAGAGGTTGTTGTTGATGCTGGGAAGGCTCTGAAGGAAGCTGTTGATGAGAAGCAGAAGAGGAGGGAGGAAGGGGAGGTGGTGGGGGAAGTAGGACTGGGCTTGTTCTTGTATTGGTTTCTGATGAGCTCTTATTACTATTATCGTAAGTGTAATTGATGATGGTTGTGGAAGTAGGAGAATCAGTAGTGCTATTTGCTACTGGAATTGAGCTTGTAAGTTTAGCAAAGCTCGGCAGCAAAGGAGCTGAGGTTGAAGGGGGAAGATGCGGATGAGGTTGAGGTAATTGATTCTGGGACTGGTTTGGTTTTTGCTGATGATCCAACTTGATCAGATTATCAGTATTGTTAGGAATCATAACCCTAGTACTCATAATAGTCGTGATAACTATGATGACGATAAAGGCAATTGAAGGCCAAAAAAACAAAAATCTGTTACAAACACACTATCTATGACTAGACTGTGATTAGAAAGGCAAGGATGCGCTGAGATAAACGACAACGAAACAAGAACAAAAATGAAAATAAACCAACAAAAGTTACAACAACAACAAAAAGCACCGACAACAGGATTTCTTTTTAAAAAAACTGGGAAAAGGGAAGAAAAAAAGAGAGAAACGAGAGATTTTTGAAAGGAGATAATTCAATATTTATATATTTCCAATTTATATTATATGTAGGCACTAAAAATCATCTCTCTGATAATCATAAACAGTCTTAACATTATTTCTTTTTTAAACTTTTTTTTTTCTTTCTCTCTCTCCTTTCTTCTGTTGGTGATATGCGTGCGTGCATGTGTGCGTATGTACATAATGCCGTACTTTTAATTTTGGCGGTTCTGCATCACTGTTTTTTTTTTTTTTTTTTTCAGAACCAGCGAAAACGAGCATTACTTTGGTTTTTAAAACTCTCTGGTGATTGGCACTGAGCAGGCCGAAGAGGTCCAAGCGATGCTTAGAGTGTTAACAAAACGAGAATTTCTTTTTCTGTAGATCCATTAGATTTCTCATTTCACAACAAGGGGTGTGCTTTAGTCTATGGTAGTTAGCGTAGCACATTTCTTTTTTAATTGTCTTGTTTCTCTGCCGCTATATCACTTTTCTTTTTCTATTTAGTGGTTTTTTTTTTTGGTATATCACTCTGTGCTCACTCATACTGTGGCCTCTGGCTTATAAGAAACAAAAAAGAAACTAATGATGATGATGAGTATACACAACTAGCTACACTCTTGCTCTTTCTGTACATACTGGCTAGCATCCAGTCTAGGAACATGCTAAACTATAAAAAGTACTTTTTTCAGTCATGTCTGTTTAGCAGTAACCTGGCAACTTGAGATGCTTAGCTCAGCCCCTTACAGCGTGACACCATACGAGCTTGCCATACTGCTTTACCTTTTAATGGAGGCGCACTGCTGTAGCCTGTAGCTACAAGTTAGCCAGGGACTAAGAACTCTCTTAAGATTAGATGCCAGATGGCTGACAGGCTATTAAAATTGACAGCAGCTAGTGGCATACGGGTACCGGTCGACTCGGGACCAGTTGTATGTTTCTGTTTGTGCAATATTCACCTGGTTCAGTAAAAAACATAAGTTGCATTTCTCATTGGTGTCAACTGTCTTCAGGAATTGGTTGTCCAGTATTTTTTTCCCGCCTTTCTATATGCGTATTTTTACTTACTCAACTGAAACAATAAACTGTGAAGAAAAAGACGCTTAGAAAAAATAGTGCTCGACATTTGAATTTATTTGATATGTATTGTAACAAGTATAAATAAAATAAAAAAAATCCACGATTGTGTTTCGACTGATCAGACGCACCCATTTTGACACGCCAGTATACATCTATCGTCATAGGCGGTGGTGCAAGAGTCATTTTATAATGTAGACCAAGCCCACTTGCGCCGCTATGATGCTAGCTTTAAAATCTCATGTGCTGCACGGTTAACTCAAAAGTTCTAGGGCATGGTCTTCGAATTCAAATATACCGTCAGACTTCGAGCGATAGATGCCAGAAAATCCACTTGCTGTCAGCTTGGCAATTACTACGCTGGTAAAAAGCAGAATTGCCCCAACCACTGCACCATTGATGATTTTAACAAATAGGTTCAGTGGCTGTCCAAGAAAACCAAGCATTGTTGGTGACAAGATGACAGGAATGGTGGAGTTTCCTTGGAAAAAGACCGAAGTCGCAAGACATGCCATGACAAAATCAAAATTTCCTAGGAAAATTAAAGTCTCTTCAAGCCAGACGATTCCGACCGATAAGATTGGAAGCGATGTTCCAGCTTCAGAATAGGCCACAGCACTTGAAATAAGTATGCTCTTAGAGATGCTTGAAATGATTATAACACTTGGATCAGTTCTCAATATACTGTTGAGGAGAACCAGGGTGCAAACGTAAACTGTACCAGAAAGTGTTATAAACGTTAGGAGATGCCTTTTAGAGCTTTTGTGCAATGTTAAACCAAATTTCAAGGCGACTAAATCCAGAAATTCGAATCCACCCCATTTAAATGTGTCAGGGAACACAATCCGAGTAACAAGAACTATAAACAACTTAGCACCCAGCAATAGCATGGACAAAGATTTGATAGATCCTTGGTTTGCCATGAGTTTGTGTGATAGTACAGATGCAGCCCAAGAGGTTGCTGAATAGAGCCCTACGAGCAAAACACACTCGGTTGGAGTCTCAAATACTTTAAACAAGAACGAGCGATCAGATCTAGGAACCGTTATGATAGCGACAATGATCACAACACCGTAGTCACAAATGAGAGTTTTTACTACTTCTGAAATAGTATATGGTGACTTGTCCCTGTGATTGAAATATTGGCTCGTGTTTGTGATAATAGTACGAGCAATCAAAATATTACACAGCGTGTAGCTCACAATTGAATTTTTCCATAGCATAATACTCATCAAAAGCAAGGTGAGAAATGTCCCGCGGAAAATTAAAATTGGCTTATTTTGAATTGTGTTTTGTGGGAAATGTTGATCTCTAGCAATTCTGTAACTGAGAATCATGACAGTCCAAAAAACAGCCATTTCACAAACACGAGAGCCATAACCCGAACTAAGCGTCCGTCCAATAAAAGGGCCGTTAGATATCAGATATAAAACCAAAAAAGTGAACCCAAATATAGCAGGTCTCAACATATGCATATACGCTTGAAGAGCAAATGCTAGCAGAATTATTACCGAAAGAATTCGAAAAACACTAAGACTGGGAACCTGCGTTGATGAACTACAGTATTGAGTTCCAGGGTCAGTTACAGGATTGCACCTGAGGTTCAGTAGTAGCTCTGCTTGGTTGTCACAAAGTTGCTCAGAAAAATGAAGTCCTGTGGAGTCGAATCCAGTGGAACCCATGTGCTGATTGGAAAATGAATTGAAAACCACTGGTGTTGAGACAAGAGGGTTATACTCGTGGATTTTTCTTTGTAGAATTTCGTTCAAGATCACTAACTCATCATGTTTGATAGTGCTTTTTCTGTCTTCATTGAGGAGGTTTTCGTTGGGATACAAGATTGGAGAAACGAAAAGCGTGTTTGAAGAAAGTTGTTTACGACCCAACTTGGAATATTGGGTTAACAGTCGTTGAGTCGCTTGATCAAATTCAGTCTCCATTTTCCCCGATTCATACCACCGAGAAAACCATAGCCCGATTGATGTGTACACCAAACCAATATCCTCAGGTCTCGTTTTCGTATTATCGATGAGCGTGTTAAAAAGCTCTAAACCAGAAGAATTCAAAAATGGGTCCCATAAGAAGTGGACATCAGCATGGTTAAATGAAAGCTGAAAATTACTGTGTTTTTTGCTTTGGTATGGTGTATAGTCAATAGTTTCTGATTTGCGTTCAAAATTGTCAATTGTTCTAATGGCACCCCAGAAAACTTGCCTCGCTGTCGAGTCTCCAATAAAATATAATTTTGGTTTTACTTTGCTGGAGCCAAAACACGTTTTTAAGTCAATTTTCGAGTGCAAAATACAGTCTTCTGGAGCCCATCGTGTGGGAAAAACCGACCATGATCCGAATTTCAAGTATGAATCAGTGCCTTGCCAAGGGTTAGGATCAAAATATAGTGATGGGAATTAACGCGTGGCCAAACTTACTACCAAAGAGAACCGAAATAACAACAAACGTGATTGATACTATTAAGATCAAGCGATCATAGAAAAACCCCATATTTTTTGGGGCTCTCGTCTCCAGTGATACCGTTTGATGGTGACCTGAAGCGCAAACTGGAGTCTTTACTGAGTGATGAAAAAAAAGGAGCAAAAACAGGGACTACTGAAAACTGGAGACTGGAAACTGGAAAATCGAAAACAAAAAAAGAAAAAGAAAAAACTTAAATATAAGTTATACATGGGATTGTGAGAATATTGCGGGAGTTTACCATCTTAACAATTCACCTATTATTTACGAGCATAGCCTCCAAATTAGCCTATTATAATTGTAGAAACTTTCAGGTCATAAATATTAATTTCGTAACAGAGGAATGTAGTGATAATTATTTCAAGCTTTGAATTAGGCCAACATCTCTTTTTATGATTCCAAAAAAAAAATAAAAAAATAAAAAAAAATAAAGCGAATATTGTTTAACCAAATTTAAGCACACATCTATATTAGATAGACAGGAACTAAAAAAGCAAAGATATAACTCAATAGTAGAAATTAATCTTGAGCATTTCGAGTGGCTAATTTATATGCAAATACTAAAAATCAAAAATGCAGCTAAGCTGTTAATACATTTGCGTTTTATATAGCAGGTCAATATCTTTCAGACACGGCATCTAGATTCTTGGTACAGGTAGGACCTGAATACTCTCCACTATATGAGTAAATAGTCTAATATATAGTGAATATTATGCCAAGCCAAGCCTTACAAAAACTATAAAGCTTGTAATTTAAGGAACCAGGCTCTGGACCTATAATAACTAAAATATTCAGAAAACAATGGTTTTCTGAATGGTCTATTTCATGAATATAAATCCTAGCGTTCAGGTTGGTATCGGATAATATATTAAATCCAAGTCTTTTTGTACATTAACTGTGGCAAATACAAAGTTTCTTTTTAATGTAATAATAATAGGTATAGGTATTAAACAATCTTAAGTAGAAGTGTAATAGGTACAAAGAAGATCATACGAAACGTTTGAGAGATGTTCATTTATTCTGAACATGAGCCCAACGCTTGTTCCCTCAGTAGGATGTAAAAAAGTACAAGTAAGAGAAAAGCAATACGGAGTTGCAGAGGCAGCTGAAAGGCACTTTGCATGTTGCTTCGTGCGATAAATGATATTTAGACCATAAAATATCTGATGAACTTAGCTAACACTACCCCACCACACAAAGGAAGCTGTATGGAGAAAAGTGTCCCAATCCTTTGACTTCCTTAATGACTACAGTGCCTTGACATACCTTTAGTAATATGTTCCAGCCGTTCACAGGTCAGGACGTTCCGAGAAAGTAGTTCCAGATGAGATGCATCGACGAGCAACAACATTATTGCGAGTATCCTTTGAATCCGGGAGAGCGAAACTCCTTGGAAAAAGTTTTCCTGAACCTTGGCCACAAGATTCTTTTTGACATCAAGAAAAGCCGCAGAGTGACTGGCAAGTTATTAGATTCATTACCGCGACTTCTAGACTGATAGTTCTCTTGATTAGAGCAGCTTATTGGGGGTTTAATGAATGCCAATCTATAGTATTGATCTACTGGGTGTTATGTATATCTGGTTTTCCTCAACACAGGAAAATCATTTGTGGAGAATTTGGCGCCATCGAACATCTGAACTTATAGTACGCGCTGACGCAGCGAGCTCACCAGTCTCATAAAGTTGAATGCTTTTAGGTTCATGTATTCTTTCTATTTTATTTTGCTTTATAATTCTCTTGTAATTATTTAATGTAAGGTCAATAAAATAGTTATCTGTCTATATACAAATATCTTTTTTAATGGTTAGTATAAACTACAGAGTGAGTTATTAACTAGCATTACAATAAAATTTGAATCGAGATTAAAGGCTGACAGACTGACCGGTAATTTCGACAGTATAAAAGTACTTTTTTTCTCTCTCATACTTATAGTAATCTGATCTGATTTGAACAAGGCGCCAAAATTTTAAACCGACTGAACAGTCAAGTTCAAACTGAATTTCAAATGATTTCAAATAGCATTATGGTTTGACAATTTGAATATAAAAACCCATATATTTTAAAGATAAAGATTATCTTGTATATTTATATCTATTCTTTGAGTGGAATTGAACAATATTTCTAACACCGGGTGTGCTCAGTGCGACAAGAAACAAAATACAAATGATAAGGACGATAACATGACCGGCTTAGCTCTATAGAATTTCTTGAAAAGAGTGAAACACCAAAAACAATATATTTATAATATTAACTAAAAAAAAAAAAAAAAAAAAAAAAAACAGAGTATTTTAATCTATAACATAAACTTTTAAAGTCGCATATATATAACATGCTATTTGTATATATAAATACGGAGAGGCTAAAGTGCATGATTATTTATGAGGTTTTTTATTCCTGCTTTCAACGATTTGAAGCGTAGATTTGAAAAATATGATTTTTATAAGTTAAAACCTAACCCAAATACCCTAACCTCATAGACTTTCAAAATTTTCCTAACACCTCCATCTTTTTTCACACTAGACTAAGTTGACCAGTAATAACAACAGGTTTACTCAAGATAAATTCACATAAACGTCAACATGTTCGGTCCCTTCAGAGCTTCCATGCCTGCTCTTGGCGGTCTTCTTTGGTATGCTAGCTTATAATGAATAAAAAATGTTTATACAAGCTTTAAACGATGAGATCAAATTGTTAACCCTGTTATAAGGAAAAACCCCCACACCATGTCTAGATTCCAAAAGGCTAGACATAGAGATAGACTGAGAACTGTCGACAGTGTTATTACGACCCTGAAAGCTGGCCTCGATTCTGTCCAGCAAAACTGCTATGTTCTTGAGAAGGTTATTGCGCGAACCCCCAAGGAGAGTGAGATGACACCCAAGGACAAGTACTGGATTTTTGATAAGAAGGCAAAGGGATACAGAAAGAGTGCGCACAGACAGCCAAAGTGGACCAAGCTAACGAACCGCGTTCCCCCTGCGCATTTCTAATTGTTGGAAAAGCAAGCCTCTAGTATTGTTTCATTTTTTGTATATATATGCCTTTTTATTCATTTCACACTTTATTTTCAAATGTATTCTATGTTGTTTTTTATTATGATTACAAAAGTATCTTATGATGGAACGCAACTATTTCTTCCGTTGCTGAGTCCATTTAAAAGTAACCAGACCGTCTTTGTCAACAATCTTTTGCTTTGGTCCCTTCTTCATGAGTTCCCTTTGCAAGTCCATCTGTTGCTTGACCTTCGCTAACTCAACCTCTCTGTCCATGCGTTGATCCAGTTCGATTAATTTTTCCAATCGCTTTTTAGTGATTTCTTCTTCAACATTATCATCCAAAGTTTTATTGCTGATGCCTTTCTCTAATTGACTTTTTCGTAACCGGTTCTGGCGACGATTCACCATCGATTTGTCTGTGTCAAAGAACCGCGCAGCGGAAAATTTCTTCGCATCCTCTTCCGAGTCGACAAACACAGTGTGCTTTCCTTTGCCGGCCACAATCACTTCACCTTGAAGTCTTTCGATCACCTTTCTTTCCCGTCCTAGTTGGGTTCTAACATAACCTTCATCCTGTGTCTTCAGCAGCTTAGCAGCGTCGTTGCTCAACATGTTACCAGTATTGGTTTTGATTTTATCGGCATTATCGGTTAACCTGGTCTTGGTCATTTCCGGATAATATTCATCTGGGTTGCGTTCTTCTGCTTTTCGCTTAAGGAGCTTTAGCTGGTTCTGTTTGGCATGGTAGTCTTGAGCTCTCAGCTTGTAATCCTTTTTCTTTTCTAACAGACCCCATTTTTTACGCTCTTGAGGCTGTGCACGCTCACGGTGCTGCTTCTTCTGAATAGCATGTTGTAGTGCTCCCATGTTGCTGATAGGTGTATTTAATGTTATGAGGAATGTGTTGTGTTGGATAGATTAATGGTATAGCTATTGATCCAGCTAGAAAATTTTTTGAAATGTAGATATTGGGAATTTTTTTTAACAAGAAGATAGTTGGGAGTTTTAATTAACCTAACCCATTTAAATATTGAAGTGAATAAACCAACCTTGAATATCACACTGAGCCTGAACTCAGCTGAGTATTAGATCTCAAAACTAGTTTCAGCTTTCTACCTTTAAGCTTGTTGATAAAACCATCTTGTATTCAAGAGTTGCAGGCAGACTTGATTTATTATTATTAAAATTTTCAAGAATTAATGATATTGTGTGTACGATAATTAACATTCAACGATCTTACACTTCCACATCAAAATTATCTGCAAGACAAATCGTTAGAGATATATCAGATGTAATATATAGGTCTTTAGTATTAACACTTAAGTGCTTTTCTTTTGATATTTGTTCTACTTGGACTACACTCCTAGTTACAGAGCTTGTAACTTCGTGATAGCTTAAACGAGCTTTACTGTCAGATATTTAATGAGACTGATAGTAATTGTATGGTAAACTGCCTTTCAAGCTCAAAGCTATACATGAGAATGATTAAATATTTTTTCTCTCTAATATTGCTGTATGCTCTGCGTATATTTATTATATAAATCCTCTTAGAGTTTGCTATAATATGTTCCAAAAAAAATTATGATATGTATAGGAAGGTAAAAAAAAATCATAGTCAGATAGAGTTAAAAAGACCTTAACTACCTGAGGACTACAAAATATTTTATTAAGTCTAGCTAGCCGAGAATCTAGATACACATTATAAAACGTAGGCAAAAAAACTAGAAATAATTTTGATCATAATATTAAGTTCCATATCTGGTATCTTCTTTTTGGCTAGACGTTTTTAGATGCCTGCATATCAAAAAAATATTTCCCAGATGTATGTATAATGATGCTTAAACTTAATAGATCGATAGATCATGATCAGCATTACTAGTTTAGTAGCTAATTTTTCGGAGCCAAAATTCAGCGGTTTCTTACTTTAAGCTAGGGTCATCATAATAAATCACGCGTGATGAAGATCAAACGGAGATACCCACATTACTGATCGGTGGAAGCCCTTAAGATTCAAAAGAACGTATGTGGATATAACTTGCAATTCGAGTACTTGTTAAAAATAGGCTAGCGAAAACATTCAGTTACGTATATATGAAGTCCCTGACTTGTGTTGATATTATTTTTGCACAGCATTAGTTTAACCAATGAGTGGACAAAGTACATTAGCCCCCGTAACCACTAGATGAATAACGCCGTTTAAAGGCTTACGCATTTGTTGTCTGTGAAACTGGAAAGAATATGACATTTGAAGTTTAAACCTCTTAATTGCTGTTCATCATAGTTCTGTTTTAGTCCCTATTAGCTGTAGCATTAAAATGGAGCATCCATAAATTGAAAGTATTGTTCGAGTATGTAATTTGTAATTTTTCATTGCTAAATTGATTAATTTGTAGAAAAAATAGATCACCCAATGTTCACTGTTAATTTTGTAGTAAGACAAATCTAGAGAAATCAGACTACGAGTCGTAGCTGAAATCCATTTTTATCTTTATTTTTATTATTGACTTTAATAAGGGTTGCCATGGCAACTGCAAGATGTGTACAGCATGTCTATAGGATTAAAAAAAAAAATACAAAGAGAGAACAAAATAAATGCCAAATTCTTTAGATTTGACTGGATGGTCAATGAAGGATTTCCGTAATATTAAATTGACCCATTATATATACTCTATATATTATTAGACTTTTAATCAGACAGATGCCATAAGATATTTGGCATTAATGAGTTTCTAGACAAGGCGTTTATTCCGTTAAGACCTTAGTTTAGAATCTGAGCTATTAATTTTTTTTTGATTGTAAGTAAAAATAGTTATAGTTAATGAGTTTTAGTTTTGATTAGTAGCTCTTTTAAGTTGAAGATTCGTAGTCCCAGGTTTACTTAAGAGCGGAAAAGAAAATATGTTTTAACATGAAGGTCCGGGGTGAGTGGACATGTCAGAAAAAGTGCAAACCTGCTCCTCAGATAGCTTGAAATGCTACTTGAGTTCTCATTTACAATATTGGATAGTATTATTTATAAAAAAATAAAAAATAAAAAAAGTCGGCACAGCAGTTGAAAGCTAATCCCAGAATTTACTTTTTTGATACTCACAGTAACAGAAAACCACAGTACTTGCGAATTTAAATTTCTTCGCCGCGTGAGACCAGCTTACTTTTATTTTTTTTTGAGCAAGACTGTCATACTATTCGGGGAAAAAGACTGACATGTCTAAATTCTCGAGTTCTATGTATAGAGGCGGTGCCAATAGTTTGAAACCTAAACAAGGCTATTATATTATAGGTAAAATTGACATAGAACTAAGCTGAATTGTTATTAAAATAAAAATACAAGCTAACGTTACATAGACTATACGTACGTTTTATTCTTAGTCTGTTTGTTCCGCAAGCCAACATTTTCTTGGTGCTGAGATATATCAGATAAACTATAGGTATATATTTGGTAAGAAGCTAAAAATACTTATAGTCTAAAGGCCCAATGTCGTTGATAGACGTTCATAATTTCCAGTAGTGATTATAAACATATCTAAACCCTGTTGGCCTTTAGCTTGAAGAGTACTGACCAACCACGCCATTAAGTAGTACCATAAAACCCAAATGTTTATACAAATAGAACATCACGTAATAATTTATTGAGTCAAATAACACTTGATAGCTTTCATTGTTAGAATGATAGGTGATATAACTATCAGTACTACTTTCCAACCAGTCAGTATTGGGCAGTTATTGTGGGTCCTAGCTTTGATAGTCAGTATAGCAAAACAAAATTAGGGTTCACAGGGTTTACTAAAGACTATTTAGCCCAAGTGTAACCTATTATTCTGAATTGTTTTTTCTGACAAGTTACAGAGTTCACTATGAGACACTAAATATGGATTTACAAACATTTGGCTTTGCCGCCTTTACATCAATAACTTAAGTCTAAAGTTTATTTAAGTTTCTCCTGTGTATGATTAGTCGATTACATGCACTTTTTTTTAAAATGCGCACAATGCCTCCTATTCAATTCTAACCTTGAATTGTTCCCTTTGTACGCCTGAATACCTATGTTATTGTAATTGTTAGCTCTGAGCAATCAAGAAAAACAAAAGCAAAAAAGAAAAAAAAATACATTACAAACAACCCATGCTTTTGTTTTTCAAATCTATAAATTTGAAACAAAAATATAAGGCAACTAAAAGATAAACAGGTATTTCGGTTATGGCTCAAATGATAATCGTATAGCTTAAATTTATTTTAGACTCCGAGGTACTGATTTGCCTTGTACACGTGATTGAATATGAATGCAGTTCGCTGCAAAGTTAGATTAATAGTTTTCTTTGCAGCACGTATTTAACCGCACTTAATGAACAACATATTTAATAAGATCGAAAAGTTTTTATTAACTAATTAGTCTCCATTTTTACTCTAGACTTAATATTGATTTAGAACTTTTTATTATCATTTTTCCATTTTGGTGAACCAATAAAATTTTTTAGGTTCATAAGTACACACGGAACGTTGTATCCAAAGCTACAAAATCGATAAGTGATATGTAAAGACTTGTATGATTGTAAAAAGATGGCTCTAATCCTCTGGTCAAACTATTAAACCGCGTTATATTTTATAGATGTTAAAAAGATGTTTGAGTACACCATTCCAATTTGATATTACATACAGTATAAAACGGCTCATAACACTGCATTGAATAATGTGCTAGTAGCGCTCAAATCGGTGCTGATTGAGGCAATAGAGCACGGCACATGCATTTTGCCATTGAAAAGTTATTCTTATTCGCTTGTTTGCTTGTTTGTTTAATTGCTTATTTGTTTATTTACTTGTTTAAGTTTTTTATTTTTTCAATTTCTTTTTTGTCGCTAGAGCGATTCAAGTTGTGGGTCTGAAAATTATCAGCCGGGAACAAGTTAAGCACAGTTAACAAGCAGAAATAAATTTTGAAAACTTGTTTACACATGTTCAGTATGTCAAAGCATATAGATCGTTATTGGTATTAGAGAAAACCATTATCAGAATATTAAAGAGATATTGTTGAAAAAAGAGAAAATATTCAATAACTATAAAATTTGAAATAATGAGAACGAGTTCCAAAACTATGTCACAGAAATTAAAAATGAAAGAGAAATAGTGCAATGCTATTTCACCACTAAAAGAAAGATATTTTTATAAATATTTTAGTTCACCAGAATTTCATTAATAATGTCCTCTTTTAAGTTGAAGAAACCCTTGCAAAGAGAATGCCATTTCCATGAACCAGGGCTAAAACGTTTATTGTGACGAGTATGGGGAACTGGAAAAAGACAAGTATTATTTGAAAAAAGTACATGCTTTGATCTTAGTTCATAGAAATAGCATTCCCTTATGCATATCTTCTTATCAATTTAATTTTTACTAAATTTATATGTTAAAATAACTATAATAATGATTAATTTTATGCGTATCTCTGACATAGCATTTAAAGGCCTAATAACCATAATAATAAATACTCTGAAATGATTTCCAAAAACTATTTCTTACGTTTGGAACATGAGACTGAAAATAATTAATAATTTTGACTTCTGCATAAAATTACCATCAACTGGGAAACAGAAAACAAAAATTAAAGCCAAGATGCTTCGTAACCCATAAATTTGAACTGAACTAAACTTAAGAAGCACCTCAAGTATAAATACCCTTGTCAACTAAATTTAAAGGTTTTCAATCCAGGTTTTAATAATTCAAGATGCTGTCAAGTGCAATCCAAGAACTTTTGTCTAAAAGAAAACTCGCTAAAATTTATTTTCTTTTCTTTATCAATGATCCTCGAACTTTTAGGAAAGTTTGATAATCTCCTACTGCCGATCCGCAATGTTCATCAACATATTTAAAGATAGAGTACACCGTATTGAAGTATTTAATTTTTTTTCTGAAAAAAGCAAATTTTTGAACAAACCACGACGTAATATGAATGGTAGGTGCTCACTAGCCGATGATTTGAAAACTTAAGTTTAATCCTTGTAATGGACTACCAAAGCTCTGATACTACTTTGGTTACTATTTAATTCCCGTTGTGACAGGTAGTGTGTACTATTGTGCTAGTGAATGGTTATGTTGGATCTCAACTTCAGCGTTAGGTTGCAATAACTTTGAACCATTGTATGTTGATATAATGGTAGATGAGCTTTTATATGATAATCTACAATAAGTGAAGTGGGTTTGATATTGACATTTTAATGATAATGTAAGTAAAACTTTTTTTTTCAAAGCTTCGCCACTCTGAACAAAAAAAAGATTTTATTTCTCCTTTGATAGACGTTCCTTGTATCATAATGATAAACAGCGAAAAAAACATTAAATGAAGACATTAATGGATATAGCCGCTACTAGGAATTAACGTGTTCTAAGGAAGATTTGGCGCTACGAGCAACTATTGATGAAAAAGAAAAACCAAAACGAATAACCGCTGGTACTTGGGCCTTCTTTTCACAAATAGGATATGTGGCTACTGTATTGTTTTCAAAATATAATTATATTATATAGCTGGCAATTCAAAATAAGAATTGATCATATTTTAGAAATTGAACTACTTGTCTAACTTGATTCCTTAATGCAAAGTGATACCATATTACACTTTGAAACTTCGTAACTCTGCTAATAATGCTACTTGGGTTGTAATTATGTATAGATGTTTTAAAAAAGTGTTTTACTTGCACACTTTTATTTATAGTTATATATTTATTTGTTTATTTGATTCAATACTTTTATTCAATCTGCTTGATTTAATATTTATTTCCTTTCTTTCTTTCTTCAACTTGTTCTGTATATTGAGTAGGGCCTTAAACATTATCTCATAGTATTTATTTATATAAGTCCCAAGTCCTAATATAACTCTATATGGCCTAATTGTTTTTTGTTTTGTTCCTCAGAGCTTTTCTTCATGTTCTCAAAGTCAACGTTCATTTTTGACATTCAGCCCTTGCAAATTTCAAAACAGCCGTGTTTCCTAATAACCCTTCAGTCATTTTAGAATGTCATTAGCATCGTTAAATAACAAAAAATATGAAGAAGTATTGCGTCATTACAACGTAAATTTTGAAGCTACGCTATTCACGATCATAGAAATTGCGTTCATCACCAATCAACATGTCATTCTCACTACAGACCTGATAGCTGAAGTTTCAAAATACATTCAACTGGTATCTTCAAGTGTTTTTGGAATCTTATGGCCTGAAGTTTTCTCCTGCAATGAGAACACCGACTGGAGTGATATTGGCGATGCTTTTCATAACTCGAAGGTCTTGATACTGACAGATTTTAACAGGACGTGCCGTGACGTTCAAGCATACCTCCTCGAGGGCCTGATGAAGGGTGTATTTACTTTTCCTGATAAGGATCAAGGTACAGAGCGAGTAATCCGTTTGCCTGAAAGCTTTCATGTTTTTCTAGTGAATCGTCAGGATTCTAATGACAAGGATAACCTACTTTATTCTTTGAAAGATTACTTTTTCTTTCAATACTCTTTCACTACTGAAGATGAAAGCGACTTTTCAATTAAAATACGTGATCTTGAATATCTACCTCATGAATCAATAACCACACTGATAACCAAAGATGATCTCCAAAGTTATCGAACACTGCTTTCGGAGGTAAAAATTATACCAGATCTCAAAGTCTACATGGAAAACATCGTTATTTTCCTGAGAACTCATAGAGTGGTTCGCAAAGGAATATCACCCCGAACAGTAAAGAATTTTGATTTACTCGTAAGGGCCCTATGTGTATTAGACTCATATAGTTTCGCTACTCCATCGTTAATTTCGTTGGCAGCTCGCACGCTGTTCCCACTCAAGATTGAACTAGTAACCGTGCAGGATGAACCGTCTCTCCACTATGGAAGTGATATTAACTTGTTGAAAAAGTGGTTGCCTAAGTGGAATACTGAGATGGTAATAGAAGATGTCTTGACTGCTGTGCCATCACCCCTATAACTTGTCCCAAATATAGTTGGATATGAAATAGTTGCTGTACTGTTTATCGAGAGATAATGTGTATAAATTGATAGTACTAGAGGACTGAATAAGAGCTTTGGTATGATTTTCAGGTTTAGTTCCGTCAAACGAAACACCCAACGATCTGAACACTTTGAGCTTTAACAATACTGAGTCCTCGATATCAGAAGTCGTAGTGTCCAGGATGTCCTCTTCTGAAATATCTTCAAGTTCCTTTTTGAGCTTATTCAAATGCGCAATATTGTAGTCATTGCTTGATTCAAGGTCATTAATGTTTTTGGCGAGTGCAAATTTCTCTCGGTCAAGTTTATGGAAAAGCTCAGTGTGTTTTTGATCGAGCTTGGAATTCTGCAGAGATTCAACAGATGATTTAGCTAACTCAAGTCGTCTTGAAAGGCCTATAGAACACTATCTTAGTATCAATTCATAAAACACTTGGACAACCAACGTTCTTACTCTGTAAAACTTTACGTGATTCATTGGTTTTGGTATTGCGAAAATTATTCAGTTCATTAAGCTTGCTGTCAATACGATCAAGAATTTTAAAGTCTTCATCAATCATAAAATTATCTTTGGTAGACTTCAATAAGTACGCATAGTCGCTCTCGTCATCTTCTTGTAGAGACATGTTGTATATGTGCTTGGTGATCTGGGGAAGGTCCAGAGAATAAAAAAAAAATAAAAACGGATGTTATGGCATAAACATAACAAAATCATGTGATTTTTCCAGGGTAACTAAATCATCAGCTCTTTTATTTTTCAAGTTTTCACTCTTCCTCATTTGCCGCTACAAACCATTTAGAAATAAACAAAGCCGTTGCAAACATGTCTGATAAGAAGCCAGAGAATGAAGAAGAGTTGAAGAAGAATCCCATTTGGATGCTTTCGCCCATGGAAGAAAAGGCGTTGCTGAAAGAGCACCAGGCTTGGGCTGAGAAACAATGCGAAAAGCAGTATGATGGTAGGTGTTTCATTTTTTTTTACGTCATGTTAAATCACCCGCTAACAGGTCATTTCTTTACAAGCCTTTGCCCTATGCTGCAAGTCATTTACTTGGTCTTTCCCTTGGAAATGTAACGGTCCTAAGCAGGACCTCATCGATTGTGTTGGGGAAAAGGGTTCTCCTGCAATGTTCCAGAAGCTTAGAGAGGAGTACATTGATAAGAAGATTGAGAAGAAGAGAAAGGAGGAAGCCGAGGCTGCTGCCGCTGCTGGAAAATAAATTTTTGCAAAGGCTTTGAGGGTATCGTTTTTGTTTATTGTAAATAGTCACAGATTTTATATATTTTCACTAGTTAAATAGTTTTGTTCATGAAAAGTTTAAGGAGAATTGTTTTCAAACCATGCTCTTTAAAAAGTTATATTCTTGTTAACTGCAAAGAATCTTGATAATCTGTAAATTACGCAATGCAAAATTTGCCAGAGTGTTAAAGCTGAACGTATTAAGCGTTTCTGTCACTGAATTTTTAACCGTGGAAGAAGTTCAACCTGATATAACTGTCAGAATTTCCTAGAGGTTTCAAATGGTTTGCTTCTGGATTGATTTTAATAGAACACAACACCAAGGAACGTTGTGCGCTTTTTTGTACCGACAGCTACAATGAGCATAAATCATAAAACCTTAAATGACAGGGTTTCAAACAAGATGAACTTTCAACTTCCATAAGATTTGATAGTGTATTCTTGCGATGCGTTCACGAATAAATGACAAATACAAAAACACAAAAACCCTTAGCTGTTGTCAATGAAAATAATGAACTCAAGAGTCACTATGGATTACTCAACTGTTCACAGTGCAAGTTACCATAATGACTAGTCTTAATTCCCTGATGTAACATACCTTGACTACTTAGTTGATAAGAGTATTAGCAGCAAGTTAAAATCATAAAGTTTGATTCTCTAAAGGTAGATCAGGGCTTTTGGTGTTAGGCTCATAACCATGACTATAAAATCAGCTGCCATTGTCTCTTTATTTCAAAACATAGTCTAAACTTCAACATCCTTTACTTCAGTTAACCTTTTGCCCATTTTACGTTTCAATATTGACACTGTTACTTTCATAGCCAATGTCCAGTCCTGATAAAAACTCCACGCATCACTTTACTTCTTCTGCGGCTGCTGGTGGACTTCAAACCACTAATCTGAAGACCATGCCCAAAAGCCTCGACAACTCGACTGAAACTTCTTCTGATCCCCTTGAGCCTCATATTATTGAAGAAGAAGCCTTCAAAGCCGCCTATAAAGCTGGAAATGCCGATTACAATGACAGCGCTGCCTTCAAAGCTCAAGAAAAGCGTAGTGTCAAAAAAAAATTAAAAAGAGCTATCAGCAATGTTAAGAATAAGGTTGGACACGAAGAAACGTCAGATCAATCCTCCGATGAAGATTATGAACTCGATGGTACGATTAAGCGTACTGAAAGTGGCGATCATCTCAGACTTGTGAAAACCAGTAGCTACAAAGGAAATGAGAACGAAGACAGCAAGAAAGAGTCCAACAACGACAGTTTGTTAAAGGAGAAGTCTAACGGGAAAGATTCGTCTGAGTCTACCAATACTTCTAGCACCAATCCTAATGAAGACAACCAAACCGAGAGTCCAGGAGATATTGAAAAAGATGAAATCAAAACCAATGAAAGCAATTCAGCGGATAGCAATAACAATAAGAATGATAAATCTTTTGATCAAAAAAGACATTCATCGTCTGAATCTCAGAAAGGGAACATCATTGATCGTGAAAAAAAGCCCGCAAAACTAGCTAAGGTCGATTCGAAAGCAAAGTATGCCGATGATAATGATAATAACAATAATACTGTTGATGCTGATAGTTCTGACAATTCATCCCATTTGGCTCAAAACCCCGATATCACTGCGGCTGCAGAGTCTCCGCAAACCAACTCTTCCAAACCAAATTCTCCTGGTGATAATCACCGTGAAGAGCAGCTTCAGAAGGATATCTCCAATTCTGACTCTATTAAGTCCTCTAGAAACAAAAATAGAATTGTTGAAGAGACTCCTTCTTCTGGAACTACAGCCTATGAGACCCGGGTTGGCTCAACTTCTAAAGACGCTTCAGGTAATTCAAGTACTTATGACAGCGAGAATTTCGGTGACATCACTGAGGGGCCATCTGGCACCACCTATCGAAATAAATCTCCAGGGGATATTATTTCATTACAATCTTCGTCATCTGAAAAACTAAATGCAGATCATAAAATTGGTCAAATGACTGGTACATCTTTTTCTTCATCTGAATCTCCCATTACCTCTACGATTGGTTCCAAGCAAAAGTTAAACCAAAAGTCGTCTAATGTTTCCGATGTTGAAGATTCGGAAGTTACCAGCAGTTCAAAAATCAATGAAAACGACTCTTCTGTTATCAATGATTCGGATTCTGCAAATAAATCAAACGAGGCTGCTAGTGAGGTATCTGATATACACAATAATATCACTGAATCCAGTTTACAACCCTCTTCAAAGGAGATTGATACTACAAGTACCCCTGTCCAACCAATGAAAGATGATAGCTCTTTGCAAGGTGATGGTTTATCTAACCGAAATCTTCAAAACACCAGTTCTGAGTTTAATTATTTCAACTCTCCTTCTAATAAAAGTAAGGTTGCGCCTGATTTACTGGTTTCAGATTCTCTTCCAGGAAATACTGATATTAAGAACAATGATGCTGATGATTCTAATCATTTAGACACTTCCAATGATGCTGGTGGTTCTAATCTTCTCGACACTGCCAGCTCTGGAGACTTTATTGCTCCTAATGATGCCAGTGCCTTTGAAAAAGCTCCAATTAGTGAAAGTGCTGCTAAGACAGACGGTCTCACACATCAAGATGGTTCTTCTAGCTTTGAGACTTTCAACCTCCCTGGTAAAAAGAGTAAAACTGGTGTTGTTGCATCCCATAGTAAATCGGGACATTCATTTACTGAGTCTGAAATTAGAGACAAGTCAAAATTGCCAGAACAAACATCCAGTCATCCTAAATACTCGAGTCACCAACAGGACTCCCCTGGTTCTACTACGGAGCATCCCACTGAATTAAAGACACACCTTTCATCTTTAAATGCGAGAGATGCAAAATCTAACATTTCTTCTTCATTTGCCGGGTCCAATAATTCTTCTAAAGCCGAAGATATTATATCTGAAGCTAATGAAAGTTCTAAATCCTTTAGAGAGAAAGCATCAGGATATGTAACTCCGACTGCGGGAACAAAGGTTATACACGATGAGCGCATCGATGGCGAAAAAGCCTCTACTCACAATAAAAGCTTCAATTCAACCAGTCGGGGTATACCATCTAATCTCGAGACCCAGATTGCCAAGGATCCTTCACCTCTGGATAAATTTGATTTTGATCTGAAGCCTCATGATTCTCAAATTGCAAAAATAGCTAATCTTTCTCTCAATGAGGACCAGCTTGCGGATATAACCAAACCCAATAATGAATTATCAGCATCACCAAATGCTGAAGAGAAAAACTATAAGGTTTCTTCTTCGAGTTCTCATCTTCGCAAGTCGGCATCAACCATTTCCGATGAATCGCAGCCGAGTAGACGACCAATATTTGAAGAAACCAAATCTGAGCTTAAGGAGCCGATTGAGTACCCCTTTTCAAATGCTCAGGACACAGGTATCTTTGATACTAGTGGCAATCTACCACAAACAGGGGCTGCCAAAGGGGTCGCATCTCTTCCAATTGCCAACGAGCAAGGAGATCAGAGAGTTCCCCGGAGTGGGGGTATAAGCAACTCATTTGATCTGGGTAGCAACAGCGCCAGAAAAAGATCACAGGGAAGTGAGGTCTCAACATCCAGTGTGGCTAGCAAGAACAGCTTTGCGATGATTGCCGAATTACAAGGGCTTGCACAACAGTCATATAACAGTCATAAATGAGTGTAATTTTTGTAATGGGTAGATGGAATATGCTAAAATACTGTATATTATGGCTAGAGAACTAGGAATAACTGACAATTTTGTAAAAAAAAAATGGATACTTTTGTGATTCTAATCCAATACTAACAAACTGTTGACTACTACGTCAGACTTGAACAAGTAACAATTACCTGTCTTGTGGTCTATTTACTTATGAAGGCGAGTGAAAAAAAAAAAAAAAAAAAGAGGCTTGTACAAGCCTCTGTCAGGCCGAACGCCAACTCAAGTATAACGTGGTGAATAATAAAAAAGGCGCAGATGGATTATGTAATGGGCCTATCTTTAAGTGTTATATTTTGGCATTTTAGTTTAAGCATTCGCCATTTCCCATTTCCTTCTCTTTTCTTTCTCTTTTCCTCTTTTTTCCTTTCTTCACTAACACCATTGCCACGTATAGTAGTAGCCAAAAACTTATCTATTCACTTACGGGAAATAAATAAACCGATAAATTTAGAAAGTTTCAATTGACACAGAGTCCACTTTTATTGTTTCAACAGTCTATCGCCGCACAGTAATCCAGCAATCTCTGTCATCGCAACTGTTTTGGACACGCCAAACATTCTACAATGGCAATTATTCAGCGTAACAATAAGAAGGGCCAGGCTAAAAAAGCTCCTCCTCCTAAGAGAGGTGCTGTTCAGAAGGCCACTTTTGATATTGCAAAAAAGAAAGAAGTTGGTGTTTCAGACTTGACGCTTCTCAGTAAAGTTTCTGACGAATCTATCAACGAAAACCTGAAAAAACGATTTGAAAACGGCATCATTTACACTTATATTGGCCATGTGGTAAGTTGGATATGTTGAGGCTTAGGATGCTTATTTTATGCTGTTTTGTGGTCTTTTGCTAACTATTATTTTTTGCCAGCTCATCTCTGTGAACCCTTTCAGAGATCTTGGTATCTATACCGAGGAAGTGTTACAAAGCTACAAAGGAAAAAATAGATTAGAGGTATGCAACGATATCTAGGGATATGCTTATGTTCAATAAGAAGAAAGTCACTAACATGATTTTGACAGGTACCTCCTCATGTCTTTGCTGTCGCAGAGGCCATGTATTACAACATGAAGTCTTACAAGGAGAACCAGTGCGTTATTATTTCAGGAGAATCCGGTGCTGGCAAAACTGAAGCTGCCAAACGGATTATGCAGTATATTGCATCTGTCTCCGGCGAGTCATCATCCAACATTCAAAAAATTAAAGATATGGTTCTCGCTACTAACCCTCTGCTTGAATCATTTGGCTGTGCAAAAACTCTTAGAAACAATAACTCGTCGAGACATGGAAAATATCTCCAAATTCAATTCAATCAACAGGGTGAACCTATTGGTGCTAATATTACCAATTACTTGCTAGAAAAAGCTCGTGTTGTGGGACAAATTCAAAATGAGCGAAACTTCCACATTTTCTATCAATTTACAAAGGGTGCTTCACAAGCCCAGCGTGATACTTATGGCATTCAGACTCCAGAGACTTACCGTTATACTAACGATAGTAAATGTACCAGTGTTGATGGAATTGACGATATTGCTGATTTTAAGGAAACCATTCGCGCTATGGAGATTATTGGTCTGCACCAGACTGAACAAGATCAGATTCTCCGTCTGCTTGCTTCTATTCTATGGATTGGAAATGTCGATTTTACTGAGAATGACCAAGAACAAGCCTCTATCAAGGATCTTTCTGTTCCCAATTTCGTTGCCTATCTTCTTGATGTTGATGCTGATGCCTTGGAGAAGGCGCTTACTCAGCGTATTGTTGAGACATCTCACGGAGCTAGACGTGGTTCGATTTATGAAGTTCCTCTGAATAAAGTTCAAGCCAAGGCCGTTAGAGACGCGCTAGCCAAAGCCATTTACAACAATCTTTTTGATTGGATTGTTGAGAGAGTCAATCAGTCTCTAGAAGCTACGGAAGGTAAGGATAAGACTATTGGTATTCTTGATATCTACGGTTTTGAAATTTTTGAGAGCAATAGTTTTGAACAAATTTGCATCAACTATGTGAATGAAAAACTTCAGCAGATTTTTATTCAGTTGACTCTAAAGACTGAGCAAGAAGAGTATGTTCGTGAGCAAATCACATGGACTCCTATTAAATACTTCAACAACAAGATTGTGTGTGATTTAATTGAAGAGAAGAGACCACCAGGTATTTTTGCAGCTCTCAATGATGCCTGTGCTACAGCCCATGCTAATGTCGATGCTGCTGATCAAAGTTTTGCTCAACGTCTTGGCCTTGTCGCGGAAAACCCTCATTTTGAGCAACGTCAAAACAAATTTTTGATTAAGCATTACGCCGGTGATGTGTACTACGACATTAAAGGAATGACAGAGAAGAATAAAGACCAACTACTTAAGGACTTGCTATTGCTCATCTCCAAGTCTGGAAATCCGTTCCTCACTTCTTTGTTTCCTGATCAAGTTGACACTTCTTCCAGAAGACGTCCCCCTACGGCAAGTGACAAGATCAAGCAATCTGCCAACGACCTCATGCACACACTTTCGCTTTCGCAGCCTTCTTACATTAGAACAATCAAACCTAACCAGACAAAAATCCCAACTGACTACGACACCAAGATGGTATTACATCAAGTTAAGTATCTTGGTCTTCATGAAAACGTTCGTATCAGACGTGCAGGTTTTGCTTACCGTCAAACCTATGAGAAGTTTACTGAAAGATTTTATTTGCTATCAAGTAAAACTTCTTATGCTGGTGATTACATTTGGAAGGGAGATTCTCGTTCTGCCACCGTTGAAATTCTTAAGGATACTTCTATTCCTACCTCTGAATACCAAATGGGCACTACTAAGGTATTCATCAAGACACCCGAGACTTTATTTGCCCTAGAACATATGAGAGATATGTACTGGCACAACATGGCTGCCAGGATTCAACGTGCTTGGAGGCATTACCAGCAGCGCAAGATTGATGCTGCAATTAAGATCCAGAGGGCTTGGAGAGGCATTAAAGGAAAGAAGAAGCTTATTGAGCTCCGAGACGAGGGCCATACTTTTCTCAAGGGTAGAAAGGAGCGTCGTCGCATGTCTCTTAATGGTTACAGAAGATTTCTTGGAGATTATCTTGCCTGTAATGATCCCAAGAGTGCTGGAGGATTTTTGGCCCGTGCTGTTGGTTTGAATGAAAAGGTGGTCTTTTCTATGACTGGTGAAACCTTGGTTGCAAAGTTTGGCCGTTCAAGTTTAAGAGTTCCGAGAAAATTTATTCTCACAAATTCCAAATTTCTGATCATCTCAGAGCAGATCATAAACCATCAATTGTCTTTTGTTGTTGATCGTACGATTCAGATATCATCTATCAAGTACGTTGCCATGTCGAATCTGAGGGATGACTGGGTTGCTCTTTCTATTCAGTCACCATCTGAGCCTGATGTATTTATTTCCTGTCCCTTCAAGACTGAGTTAGTGCTCATGCTGACAAAACTGAGACGCGGTCTTGACGTTAGAATTGGTCCTACTATTCAATACTTTAAGAAGCCTGGCAAATTGACCACCATCAAGTTTCAGAAGGATGAGTCAGTCACTAAGGAGGATGTTTATAAAAGTAGTACCGTGCGGGTTTCATCTGGAATGCCTCCCAACTCAGTGTCAGACCCTACCCCTAAGAAGAAGAGCAGTGGTAATTACCAACCTAAACCTCGCCCACAGCCCCGTCCTGCTGCCAGCCAGGCTAGACGTATCCCCCCTGCTCCTCCCGCCGCACAACCCCTTCCCAGTGGCCACATTGGTGCTGCTCAAACTCCTAGTGGATACGGCCAGCCTGTTCAACAACAATCTTCTCATTCAGCTGCCGTTGCAGCGGCCAACTCTGCATATAATCCTTATAACGGCGGTCAAAACCAACAGCCTACACAACAACAGCGCACTCCTGTTACGCCGGTTACTAGACCTAAGCCCGCACAAGAGCAGCCCCAGCCCCGCCCTACACCAGTTGTTAAGGCGCATAAAGCGCCTCCTCCTCCTCCTCCCCCTGCTGCTGTGCAACCTCCACCTCCACCTCAACCTGCAGAGCCCACTTATAAGGCACTCTATGACTTTTCCAGTAGTGATTCGAACCAGCTTTCAATTAAGCAGGGAGAGATTGTATTGTTGGTGAAGCAGGGAAGCGATGGGTGGTGTCTTGCTAAGCGTAAGGATAGCTCAGAAGAAGGATGGACACCCTTTACTTACTTGCAAGAAGTCAAGACTGTGGCTGCACCTCCACCCGCACCGCCAGCGACAAGACCCAAGAAAGCGGCTCCGGCCCCTCCTGCAAAGAAGTCTTCGGCAGCAACTTCGGGTATTGCTACGCCTGTGACTCCTGCTGCAGGCGGCGCCAATTTAGGTACAGGCCTCGCGGAGGCTTTAAAGCAGAAAAATCAGGCCAATAACTCTCTTGCTGGTGGGTTAGCTGATGCATTGAAAGCAAGAACTGGCCGCCGTGACAGTGACGACGATTCTGACGATGACTGGTGAATAGTCGGAATAAAAATTAGTTGATATCTTTTTTGTACTCTTTTTTTGTATTGTTTGTTGGATTTTAGAAATAGTTTTATTAAATGGAGCTATTTAAATGTATTCGCTTTAGATATTATTCAAAAATTAGTGTTGTCAAATACTAGCACAGTAAAAGCCATTATGAATTACAGCTTGAAATCCAAAGCCTTTGCCTTCTCAACCCAAACATCAAGCTCAGTAGAAGACTCAATTGAACTGTCGGTGACACCATTGATGACAACAGTTGGACTGACATGAATTCCGTTCTGTCTTGCTTGTTTGATAAAGTACTTGACATCGGGCGCAAGAAGATTGCCCTTGTTACCAGATTCTGCGGGGATGGAGACTAGCTCAAGGAATTTTTCAGGCTCAACACCAACCGAATCCTGGGCAAGCTTGGCTAGACGATCATAAGTCTCCTTTCTTGATTCATTGTAAAGGGGCTCATCATAATACTCCTCCGAATGGTCAAAGAGGGCATCAGAAAATTCCCAAAACTTTTCCGGGGCAATCAGACTGACAGCAATGGCAGCTTCGTGCACAAGCGTCGAGGATGGGTGCCACGGCTGAATTTGGTGGCGGAAAATAAAAGTGAACTTGTTGGGGTAGAGTTCATTAATCTTGGGGATGATAGTTGTACGCAGCTTTTTGTAGATTTTGACACTGTATGGGCAAACGTAGTCAAGGTAGATTTCAATTGAATTGGTGCGGCCGACGGCAGGCCCGAGAGTCTGAGCCAAATATTTAGGAGCAATGGACATGGGAGGCAATGAGAAAAATTACAAGGAATCACTAGAGATGGTGGTGACAGGAAAAAAAAAGGAAAAGAAAAAAAAGGATGGAAACGCTGTGACCGGGACGGGGTTTTTATAATTTTATATTCTTGAGGTTACGGGGTTTGAGGTTGATTTGATGCGATTTAATGTGATTTGTTATAATTAAAGCCAAAAAAATATACCCGATGATAAATAATTTTATTTTTATTTAGTCAACTTTGTTTTATTAAATTAGAAATATTCACAGGAGATTCTTATCTATGCATGGAATGACGGTTGATAATATATATATATATACATATTATATTCAGAGAATGAAAATAACAAAGCCATGCGTCAGATAATATTTACATTTCTTGTTTAGCAGCACACTCAATTGCTGGCGTTAACTGCATCCTCGCCAATGTTTTTCTTGTACCAGTCAGCAACCACAAAGGCCACGTCCAGTGACTGAGAAACACTGAGACGAGGGTCACACACCGTATCGTAGCGGATTACCAGATCCTCGTCTTCGAGGGCCTGTGATCCACCAATGCATTCGGTAACAGCATCGCCAGTCAGCTCCAAGTGAACACCGTTAAGCGTACTTCCATTGTCCTTGTGAATCTGCAATGCTAGCTTCACTTCTGTGACAATATCATCAAAGTATCTGGTCTTGACCTTTGTTACTGGAGAGGTTTTGGTGTTACCGTGGCAGGGATCGGAGACCCAAACAACCTTGTGCTTAGACTTCTGCACCGCGGCAATGTGTGGAGGCAGCAACTTTTCGACCTTGTCAGCACCGTAACGAGAAATCAGAGTAACACGACCGGTCTCAAAGTTAGAATCAACAATATCAAGCAGACGCACGAGCTCGTTAGCATCCATTGTTGGACCCACCTTGATACCAATGGGGTTTGCTACGCCACGGAAAAACTCGACGTGCGCATGATCAAGCTGTCTTGTTCTATCGCCAATCCAGATAAAGTGTGCAGAGGTGTTGTAGTAGCTCTTTTCGCCAGTGGTGGGGTTGCGCAGCAGTCGGGTCAAACTTTGCTCGTACTCGAGGAGTAGTGCCTCGTGCGAAGTATAAAAGTCAATGGATGTAATGTCAGCAGAGTCGTCAGCGCCAACGGTCTTCATAAACTCCAGACCTTCGATGATACGGGTAACAATCTCTTCATATCTTTGTCTGACATTATCATTTTGAACGTGTGAAAGATCCCAGTCTCCTGGGTGTCTCAGATCCGCAAGACCATTTTGAAGAGATGATCTAATGAAGTTCAGGGTTGCTGCAGAATGAAAGTATGAGCTGACAAGGCGATTAGGATCAGGAAGTCTATCCTTGACATCGAATCCATTGATGTTATCACCTCTAAAGGAGTTGATCTCTTTGCCGTCAACCGTCTCGGTGAGTTTTGATCTAGGCTTGGCGTACTGGCCGGCCATTCTGCCAATTCTCACAACGGGCAGCTTGAGACCCCAGATCAGTACCAGTGACATCTGTAGCAGCACTTTCAGCTTGTTTTCGATATTGTCCTGAGTGCAGTAGTCAAAGAGTTCGGCACAATCACCACCCTGAAGCAGAAAAGTTTTGCCTTCAGCCGCAGACTTGAGCTTCTTTTTGAGCATTTCAATTTCGCGCGGATGAACCAGCGGGGGCAGCGACTCAAGCTTTTCTAAAGCAGTTTCAACCTTGTTATAATCATCATAAACCACATCCTGCACGATGGGGCGGTCCTGCCAGGTCACGGGCGACCATTCCTTTTTCAAGGGTTCCTCGACGATGGCGGGAGGCCGCTCGGCACCCATGTCGTTAGACTGAGTGCGGAGCTTAGCAGCACGCTTAGCACCTTCACTTGCAGTTAGCTTTGGAGGGTTTGATACAATAACTTTAACAGGTTTCTGGTCCATTTTGGTAATATATATTGTCGTCTGAGTGTCTTGTTGCTGCAGAGTTTGAAAAAAAAATTTTGGATAAAAAAAATGGAAGGGACCTTAAAGAGTCTTTATACAAAAAGTTAATGACTGAATTTTCAAAAACTCAGATATTTTCTCTCACGTAAGGCTCAGAACTCAGGACAGCAATTGTACCCGTACATCGATGTGACTGCAATCGAAAACCTATACATTTTGAAATTTTTCAAATGACTAAAACAGCCTCCATAGGCTTCATTTTCATTATTTGAGGACACATATTGTCTCATCTAAACACTGTATTACCACTCCAGCAAAACGGTCATTTTCTTCGTCGATCGTCGTTTTCGCGGCAGAAACCTAGCAACCCACGCACGGCGCACTACCTTGTCCAAAGCTTTTAGCACTTTTGACAGCGTTTTGAGATTCTCTTTCACACTTTTATCGGGGCCATCCAACATGACTGCATCTACAAATCGACCACACTTCATGGCCATGAAGTGCGACAACCACAGCATCCACCGGGCTTTTCCTTTTCTATTCAACTGTCTGCTACCAACTGTTTTGCTATTATGATGGTGTTCTTGCTCTTTATGACCCATAAAGAAACTCCAAGGGCCCCGTCTCCGTGACGCCATAGGAGTCGGCTTGCCATAGATAAATTCGCCCAGAAATCGTTGTGGTAACATCCTCAGCGTCCTGTAGCCTTGAATCTGTGGTCCACGTCTGGCTCGAGTTTTTCTACGTCGTTGCTTCTTGGGGTCGACATAATAATAGGTCGTGTTACGTGTCCATGCCCGACGAAGCTTCCGCGGGCCCTTGGCCGCGTATTTTTGCCGCCGATGCACCCGCGTCCGGATGACATTGCGCAGCCTCTGCTTTTTCTTACTAGTGAGGATTGGAGGCGAGTAGAGCGGCATATGCTGAAAACAATGTATTAATACAGTGGCTATATCTTATTCAGGTCTTTGAAGCTTCCTGTATCTTATTCTATTTCATACTTATCGGGTCTTTTACCCTTAAAATGATCAAGTTGGATATTGAAGCAATGAGTTCCGAACGGCGGCTGAGATAGAAAAGAAAACAAAGTCTTTTAAACAAGATGCTTTTTAATTTTTCCTTAGACCTATTACCTATGTTTTTCTGTTAACATCTACAACGACATGCTGACGGCCCCATCGTTAGACATGTCATGGCACTCAGACCGTCGCTCGAAACTGAAGGTTAGGGTAATGGGATTTTAAACATTTCTTGTTTTTGACATTTTCTGAAAAATGAAAAACCTTGACTTGAAATTATATTATCGCTCTTATTTAGTTTTATTTTTGCCTTCTTTTGTTTTCATTTTTATTTTTATTTTTCATTATTATTAATACTTTTTTTTTTTTTTTTTTTTTGGAAGCAATCTCCGTTGTTGTGCAGTTCTGTCTGCTTAGTGGTTGGCCCCCAGAATAACCTCGAGTCTTACGTCAAACAAAGCCCGGTCCATCTCTCGGCCCTTTGAAATATTCAACAAACACGCTTCATGTCGCCTTGAAACAGTCAGCAGAATCGTAAAAACGAAAACTAGATACACTCAGTCACCACACTCTCTTGATACTATCAGATGCGATTGATTACTGAGGACCGTTTATGCATTCTTAACGACATTTCGGCGCTGGAAGCTTACCGGGACTGCGCTTTGTCACTTGTACGTCGTCGCTATGCTCTTTTCTCGAAAATGCCTGTCCATCACCGAGAAATTGCTGCTGATGTCGGCTATCTCGACCGATTACGTGAGATTGAGGTTAAGATCATTTTGAATGCTACTGTCATCAGCGACCTTGCACAGTATGCTCGCCGCTTATATGCTGTTAAGGACTATGAATTTCGTAGCGCAAGGCCCGTCTCTAACAGTCATGTTATTGAACTAATGCATCAAATTGTGCGCGACTGGTCACGAGATCTCGAAACAGAGCGGCGGCAGCTGTTTGCGCCACTACTGAATAGCCTCCAGAATGAGTTTAGTCTAGCCAGTCGGTCATTTGCTCGTGTTCTTGTTCCAGGATCGGGTCTTGCCCGCGCTGCCTACGAAATTAGTTTACTTGGCTTTCAAACTAAAGCCCTCGAGTATTCGCATCTCATGGATATGGCCGCGCAATTCATGTTTGACATGAACAATAACAGCCGCACCAACTTTGAGCTATTTCCTTATGTCCACGACTTTTCGCATCAGTCCACAGCCCAGCACCAACTACGCAGTGTTGTGCTACCCGATCTCCCTGGGCCTCTCAAGAAACCAGCAAACTTGACCCTTGGCTACGGAGATTTTACCGAGCTTATGCATACAGAACCCAAATCCTACGATGCCATAGTGACTCTTTATTTGATAGATACGGCAGAGAACGCGCTACAATACCTTGATGCTATTCGGGTGCTTCTTAAACCCGGTGGAATTTGGATAAATTATGGCCCATTAAAGTGGGGAACCGCGCCACAGGTGGAGTTTACATTAGAAGAGATTGAAATGGTGGTTAGCAAGCTGAATTTTACCATTGAACAAAAGTTTAGTGGAGTTGATGAATACAATGGGGACAATTTGTCACTTTGGCAAGGCCTATACAAGATTAGAGGCTGGGTAGCTCGAAAGAATTACTGTTGATACTATAATTGGATAGCAGAGTCGCCCTTACACCCATATGAAATGAATGTTACGGAAAAAAAAAATCTATAATAACGCTTAGAACTATAAAAGACACATACCTTTTCTCTACTTTAATATGCAATAACTAATTTGAATTAATTCTATTTGTTTAACTGTATAATGCTCAATAGCCATGGCTCTAAATGCCTCCAAGACTAGTCACATAATCTTTCAAGTAGGAATCCCATCTTTCAAGTGTCTGTTTGTAAACGGCCGTGCGTTGTCTTGAATTAATAGTTTTAACTTGAATCCGGTACACGCCCATTACTGGTCGGTGATCTGATACTCGCACTGTTAGCGATGTGTACTTTAGTGGCTGAATTCGATCAACCCCGCCCCGAAAAAAGATTCGGTCACACCAAGCTGGTACACGCCTCTTTTCACTTGAATCATACTGATCAGTACCAACATCAAACTTATAAGTTGGTGGAAATGCAATATTGGCCTCTTGAAAAGCTCTTAGTCTATGGCCAGGATTTTTTATCAACTGGTTAGTAAGCTGGTCAGCATCTATCAATTTTGGAAAATCTTCGTCTTGAATTGCTTGAATAGCAATTTGGCGATGCATGTTCAAACGATAGTTCATGTCGCCTGAGAAAAAGCAGAATTCGTGATCCAAAATCATTGTGCCATCACCACCATTAGCAAAAATACCCTTGCCAATGTACTTTGTATTTTCAGAAGCATCCAGAAACCTGGTTTCAAGAATTGTTTCAATATCCTTATTGCGCTGGAGAGAGTGTGTTTGACCGGCAGCCAGGTGACAATTAACAAAGCAGATCGAAGAGTCATCAACCATTAATCGCACTGCAAGGCCACCTTTGTTGCCATGAAGACCACCAAGCCCAGTCTTAATAGAGTTGGATTTGACACTTCTAAAAGAGCCAAGTTCATCAGCTTTAACAAAAACACAGGTGAATAGGCCAACCATATTGTTGGAATGAACCAATTTGTACTTTTCGCCAAATCCATGTACAATCTCTGAAGCTAGTCTATCCTGCCAGGCCTTATATTGGCCTGAAATATGCGTGGATGTGACAATCTTCGCTTCCTTTTCTTTTTTCCTTTTGTTAGATTGAAACATGGTCTTAGCTGTTACAGCTTTATTGTCCAATTCGACTAGTTCTTGAAATCCAAACACAATGATTTCTGGACTCTTCGTACAGTGATCTGAAAAAGCTTTGGTTAAAAAGATTCGATCTGCCTCACTTCGGTCTAGGTCTGTTGGTCTAGCGGCACCAGCATTCCAAGTAATGTTTAGCACATCCACCTCTCTGTATGAGCAGAAATCTTCTGTATGCAGTTGCATGTCGTTTTCTAAATGACGTTAGCAATAAAGAAAGAAATAAAAAGAAAAAAGACTTTTAAACATACCAATCCAGTCTGTTTTTAAAAGACCATCCCATAAAAATACACCAGGTTCTTGTCCAATAGAGACGACAGGCATATGGCCCACCTGACAGCTTGAAAAAAAAGATCGTTCGTTTGAGGTGATGCAACGCACTCCCATTTCATGACCTTTCCACTCTTTCGTAATCTTCCATGGTTTCTTTGAAATATCAATAACATAGATAAGACCATTTTTCAAACAAACCCAAAGATGACTTCCCACTCCAGTCATGGCAGTGATCTTATGAATAGATATATTGACTGATTCAATCACGGTACCCTTTGAACGTGAGAACATGGTTATAGATCCATCTTCATGGCCGAAGTATATATTGTCTGGATACCGTATCACTGTTGCAGCACTGGTGAAATCACCGCCAATCTTACCCACAGGCATTGGGAGGCAGGCAATCGGTCTTGGAGTTATGTTAAAGGTGCCACTTCCATCAACAGTTGGGTGGTAAACATGTACTTGACGATTCCTACCAACCCAGATCTGATCTCCTGAAATACAATGAGCTTTAAAGTTTGCAGTCATTCGATAAGCTTTAGGTGTTGCATTGATACTATCCTCCCATATGCAAATCTTGCCGTCTTCACTAATTGTCCAAAGCTGATAGTCGACTACCTCAATTGCAACAACTGCTACCATATGCATGTGCAGTCGTTTGGAAGTGATAGCCTGCTGATTCAAGTCAATCTCCCAAAGCTGACCTTCTTTCGTTCCAAGCCAAGCAACAGTGCCTTGAAGATTTGGGTCCCGCATTGGCTTGAACCCGATAGCTGTGAATCGAGTATCAGAATGTGTAAAAGACCATAAAATCTCTGAGGTTTGAACATTTACGACCTTAGTATTATGAGAAGACACGATGAGGATATTTCCGTAAATCGCAGTAGTCTCTACACGATGGCGAGTAGGAATCTCATGCTGAGGCCCGCTGAATATTGGCGCTCTTCTGTTGGCTTGTGATGAATCAGGGTAGCTGCTATTACCGCTTACGCTATTACCATCATCAGACTCGTATCCCGTATCTTCGCCTCCAGAACTAAACTCTTGATTGCTGGAACTCTTTTGGTTTCGCTTCGAGACATTAATACTATTGGACGTTAAGTCAAGAGTTGATGATCGTGCGATAGTTGAAGAACTGGAAAAATAATCCATACGTTGTGGGGGAGGTGGAGGTTGATAAATTTGCTGAGGCAAGGTAGGTTGCAACAAATCCTGCGACGAACTTGAGGCAGGTAGTGATATCTGACTTGATACCTGACTAGAGGATGAAGAATGAGGGAGGGGCTTCTGATATAATGGAATAGGTTGAGGATGATGCAGGAAAGTGGGCTGTCCTGGTTCTGACGGTGATGGGAGAGGACTCTGTCTTTGATTCGCGTTTAAACTGGTTTGAGAGGATGAGTGATTCAATTTTCGGGATGGGGGTGGTACTGGAGGGACTGGAGATTTAGGTTTGGGCAAATTGATAGCCTCTTCATTATGATTGAGTATAACAGCTGCCTGTGGTTGAGGATGAATCAGCCTAGGTAAAGGCGGGGGAGGAGCGAAACTACTAGGATTCGGCATATCAGGTTTTAAAGACGGTAGTGAAGGCGGAGCAAATTTTGAAGACGAGGCGTTTGTTTGAGTAATTGGCAAAGATCCAGTTGTAGAACTCCTAGGAGGTAAGACTGGCAGAGTAGCTAAATGGGCTGGATCTGGAGGAGGTACAAATGTAGTTGAACTTGCGTTAGCTGTAGAAGAAATATTGGGGGTTACTGGTCGTGAAGGAGGAGGTACTGGAGCACCGTTATTTACTATTGGAACAACAGGCGAAAGCTTTCGGAACGGTGGTGGGAGAAATGTACTTTCAACTGGTGTAGAGGATGCCACAACTACTGTTGGAATAGTAACCGTCGCCTCGTTTAGTATAGATGTACCATGAGATCCCTCATCTGCTGAGCTGGAAGGATTGTTATTGTAGCAGTTGTTGGCTTCATGAATTGCTGGTTTGGCTGAAATCTCTAAGACTGGGGTTTGTTTAAGAGGAACTCCTGTGAGGTGTGCGGGCTTCTTTCTAACTGATGGCCGAGGTTTTTGTGGAGTAGATCTGTGGGCCACTGGTTCGCTAGTCTCTGCAACTGAATTAGTGCCTTTATCAAACTCAGGTTCATGATGAGTTGACGGCGGAATATTGACAATTTTGCTTAATGACTCGTCTTTGGTAACTTCAGAGTCATTGGATGATATGCTTTTAGATTCTAATGCTTGGTAGTTAGGTGATTGTGATGATTTTACCGTAGGATGGAATGGTTTCAGGGCCGGTGTTGTATTAATCTGTCCAGAACTCAATGTACTGTTATTGTCGGAAGCCATCTGCTCCCATTTGTTTCGAACCGAGATGACTGAAAGAAATGATTGCTCTTCAGAGGACATGGCGAAGTCTGTTACAGAGATTTTAAATTCACGGACCTTATGAGAGAATGGAGTGGTAGTAAATGAAAAGGCCAAAGTTTAAAAATGTGGCAAAGATTAAAATGAAATTTTAAAAAAAAAAAAAAAAAAACGCGGAATTATAGCTGAAAACAAAAAAAAAAAAAAGGGGATTTTGTCAAGATTGGTTGTATCTCCTTGATCCAAAAACTAACATTGCCATTGAAAAACAAAAAAAAAAAAAAACAATAAATTTGGAGAAAAAAATAAAACAAAAAGAGAAAGGAAAAGATATTTTTTACTCGAGCAACGTGTTATTGGCAATGGTGATGATTTATGATGGTGAAGGAGTTGACAAAACAAACCTAAAACAAAAATCAACAAAAAAGGGAATTGTAAAGGAAAAAGGCTTATATTTGGTACACTTTGGGTTTAACGGCCAACTACAAGAAAGAAATAATAGCTATCCTAATATCATGGACTCGCGTGAGTAAAATACACGTAGTTATTCTTTTTTTTTTGTTTGTTATTCAAAATACAAATCAATTGGATCGTGAACCCTGCAACGTTTTAGAGTGCATTGAACTGAAAATAATATAAATAAAATAAAATCTATGTTATCAAAATATAGAAGAATTAAAAACAAATTATATCATTAATTAATATAGAATAAAAGTTGGGGGGGAAAAATGTTTTTTTAAATCATGAGAACAGCAATAATGAGAGCTGAGACCATCATGCCGCCATTCAATCCAAGTTTAGGAGAGGCGTTGGTTTGGGCAATAGAACCAGAAGTTGAAGGGACAACAACGGGCTTGTCCGAAGATCCAGAAGCTGTAGCTTCACCGGGGACAACAATGGATCTAGTGCCAGAGGCAGAAGACTCCGGTGTCTCAACAGTGATAGAGGCAGAAGACTCAACAGGCTTAGTGGAGTGAGCAAACGTCGTAACAGTGACACCTGAAGAAGGCTGCTCAACATCATGGGGACCAGTGGTGGAAATAGTATTGGAGCTAGATTGAGTGGCAGTAGCCTCACAAACAACAGTTGAAACAATTGTTTCACCGTGCTCAACAACAGTAATTTTACCAGGAACACAACCATGAGTAGAGACAACCAATTCAGGCTTAATGCTAGTGGGAGCAATTGGAGTAGTCTTAGGGACAGACTCAGAGGTGGAATCAGCGGAACCCGGGCACACAACAGTAACAGTCTCAACGGATCCGTTGGAGTTAGTAGAAGTATGAACGCCAGGGACACAGACAGGGGAAGTAGCAAAAGCAGGAGCAGAGCTGGTAGCAGGAGCAGAGCCAGTAGCAGGAGCAGAAGAGGCAGGAGCAGAGCCAGTGGCAGGAGCACTAGAAGCAGGGGCAGAAGAGGCAGGAGCAGAGCTGGTAGCAGGAGCAGAGCCAGTAGCAGGAGCAGAAGAGGCAGGAGCAGAGCCAGTGGCAGGAGCACTAGAAGCAGGGGCAGAAGAGGCAGGAGCAGAGCCAGTGGCAGGAGCAGAGCCGGTAGCATAGCAGCCCTCAGTCATGGTAGACACATGAACACTGCCATCAGGGGAAGTGACAGTGTTGGCACCGCAGGTAGGGGCAGAGCTGATTGCAGAGCTAGTGGCAGAGCCGGTAGCAGGAGCACTAGAAGCAGAGGCAGAAGAGGCAGGAGCAGAGCCAGTGGCAGGAGCAGAACCGGTAGCATAGCAGCCCTCAGTCATGGTAGACACATGAACACTGCCATCAGGGGAAGTGACAGTGTTGGCACCGCAGGTAGGGATAGAGCTGATTGCAGAGCTAGTGGCAGAGCCGGTAGCAGGAGCCGAAGAGGCAGGAGCAGAGCCAGTGGCAGGAGCAGAGCCGGTAGCAGAAGCACTAGAGGCAGGAGCCGAAGAAGCAGGAGCACTAGAAGCGGGAGCGCTAGAGACAAGAGCAGAAGAGGCAGGAGCACTAGAAGCGGGAGCACTAGAGGCAGGAGCAGAAGAGGCAGAAGCCGAAGAAGCGGGAGCACTAGAAGCAGGAGCTGAAGAGGCAGGAGCACTAAAGGCAGGAGCCGAAGAAGCGGGAGCACTAGAGGCCGGAGCTGAAGAGGCAGGAGCACTAGAAGCGGGAGCGCTAGAGGCAGGAGCTGAAGAGGCAGGAGCACTAGAAGCGGGAGCGCTAGAGGCAGGAGCCGAAGAAGCGGGAGCACTAGAAGCGGGAGCGCTAGAGGCAGGAGCACTAGAAGCAGGAGCAGAAGAGGCAGGAGCACTAGAAGCGGGAGCCGAAGAAGCAGGAGCAGAAGAGGCAGGAGCAGAGCAACCCTCAGTCATGGTGGACACATGAACACGGCCATCAGGGGAAGTGAAAGTGTTGACACCACAGGTAGGGACAGTAGACGAGCCAGGGAAGGTGACAGTGATGCTAGAAGCACTAGAGGTAACAGCAGCGGAGGACAAAGAGTCAACAGTACTGGCAGACGAGCTGGCAATAACAAAAGTACTATTCCAACCACTAAATGTAGAAGAACTAGGAAGAACGACAGGGGCTGAAGAAGTAACTGCAGGGGTACTAGAAACGGAAGCACTGGAAGCAGTAGCAAGAATAGAGCTAGAAACAGGAGCCGAAGAAGCAGGAGCACTAGAAGCGGGAGCCGAAGAGGCAGGAGCCGAAGAGACAGGAGCACTAGAGGCAGGAGCTGAAGAGGCAGGAGCACTAGAAGCGGGAGCGCTAGAGGCAGGAGCTGAAGAAGCGGGAGCACTAGAAGCAGGAGCCGAAGAGGCAGGAGCACTAGAGGCAGGAGCCGAAGAAGCGGGAGCCGAAGAGGCAGGAGCCGAAGAGGCAGGAGCACTAGAGGCAGGAGCCGAAGAAGCGGGAGCCGAAGAGGCAGGAGCACTAGAGGCAGGAGCCGAAGAAGCGGGAGCACTAGAGGCAGGAGCTGAAGAGGCAGGAGCACTAGAAGCGGAAGCACTAGAGGCAGGAGCTGAAGAGGCAGGAGCCGAAGAAGCGGGAGCACTAGAAGCGGGAGCCGAAGAAGCAGGAGCACTAGAAGCAGGAGCAGAAGAGGCAGGAGCTGAAGAAGCGGGAGCACTAGAAGCAGGAGCCGAAGAGGCAGGAGCACTAGAGGCAGGAGCCGAAGAAGCGGGAGCCGAAGAGGCAGGAGCCGAAGAGGCAGGAGCACTAGAGGCAGGAGCCGAAGAAGCGGGAGCCGAAGAGGCAGGAGCACTAGAGGCAGGAGCCGAAGAAGCGGGAGCACTAGAAGCAGGAGCCGAAGAGGCAGGAGCACTAGAGGCAGGAGCTGAAGAGGCAGGAGCACTAGAAGCGGGAGCGCTAGAGGCAGGAGCACTAGAAGCGGGAGCGCTAGAGGCAGGAGCACTAGAAGCGGGAGCACTAGAAGCAGGAGCCGAAGAGGCAGGAGCACTAGAAGCGGGAGCACTAGAAGCAGGAGCCGAAGAGGCAGGAGCACTAGAAGCGGGAGCCGAAGAAGCAGGAGCGCTAGAGGCAGGAGCTGAAGAGGCAGGAGCACTAGAAGCAGGAGCCGAAGAGGCAGGAGCACTAGAAGCAGGAGCCGAAGAAGTAGTAGCAAGAAGAGAGCTAGAAACAGAAGCAGAAGCGGTAGGTGTGGTCACGACAACAAAATCAGGGAAGGATTGAGTGGGCTTAACACAGTCATAGACAGTAGTCTTCTTGTCACACTTGCCATGCTTGTTGAATCTAGAGGCTTCATAAGGAGTGCAGGTAGCAGTGTTGGAAGGAACAGAAGAAGTGACACTGCAACCGCGTTGAACAGTCTTGGAGCACTTCTCACGAGGGTGCCAGTAGAGGTAAGTGTCAGGGACACACTTGGTAACAACAGGAACAGAAGAAGCAGGCTTGGTGGACACAACAGGAACAGGAGCACTGCTGGAGACAACAGGAACAGGAGCACTGCTGGTAGTAGGCTTGCCACAGTCGTAAACAGTAGTCTTCTTATCACACTTACCATGCTTGTTGAATCTAGAGGCTTCATAAGGAGTGCAGGTAGCAGTGTTGGAAGGAACAGAAGAAGTGACACTGCAACCGCGTTGAACAGTCTTGGAGCACTTCTCACGAGGGTGCCAGTAGAGGTAAGTGTCAGGGACACACTTGGTAACAACAGGAACAGAAGAAGCAGGCTTGGTGGACACAACAGGAACAGGAGCACTGCTGGAGACAACAGGAACAGGAGCACTGCTGGTAGTAGGCTTGCCACAGTCGTAAACAGTAGTCTTCTTATCACACTTACCATGCTTGTTGAATCTAGAGGCTTCATAAGGAGTGCAGGTAGCAGTGTTGGAAGGAACAGAAGAAGTGACACTGCAACCGCGTTGAACAGTCTTGGAGCACTTCTCACGAGGGTGCCAGTAGAGGTAAGTGTCAGGGACACACTTGGTAACAACAGGAACAGAAGAAGCAGGCTTGGTGGACACAACAGGAACAGGAGCACTGCTGGAGACAACAGGAACAGGAGCACTGCTGGTAGTAGGCTTGCCACAGTCGTAAACAGTAGTCTTCTTATCACACTTACCATGCTTGTTGAATCTAGAGGCTTCATAAGGAGTGCAGGTAGCAGTGTTGGAAGGAACAGAAGAAGTGACACTGCAACCGCGTTGAACAGTCTTGGAGCACTTCTCACGAGGGTGCCAGTAGAGGTAAGTGTCAGGGACACACTTGGTAACGACAGGAGCAGAAGAAGCAGGCTTGGCAGGGGAAGAAGAGGTAACTTGGGCTGGAGTAGAAGTAGGCTGGGGTTTGTTTGAGCACTTGTGAGTGTACTTCTTGCTGCACTTCTCTTTAGTGTCCCACCAGTTATAGACTCTCTCTTCACACTGAGTAGTAGTAAAGGTAGCTGTGGGTTTGGGTTGGCTGAGAGAGGTAGTGGGAGGAACGAAACTAGTAGCTTCAGATTCAGGACAGTAAGTGACCTTAACGAATTCAGTTCTATCGACGACCTGAGTATAAGTTAAAGTGACAATATTAGGACCTCTTGTTGGGGTAGCGGGGGCAGGAGTTGAGTAGGTTCCCTTTGAGCATTTGCCGTCAGAGCAGTGGAAGTAGGTAGATGTGACGTAAACCTCATTAATTTCGGTAGCAGTATAATAGACAGTTTGAACATCACCGTCATCTTTTTGAACGGTTCGGCATTTTTGACCGTTGCTATCATAATACCAATCTAAGCCATGGTATTTTCCAGCATAGCCATGAAGAGTGGCGGCCGCACCGCTTGCGGACGATACCACCACTGCAGCAGTAATAAGTTTCGCAGAAACCATATTAAGATCTTAAATCAATTAAGAACGTCTGAAGTAAAACAATTATTAAAAGGTCGAGAGACAGTAAAAGAATGAAAAGAAAAAAATGCGAACAAATGAAGAATAGAAAAAGTTGTTCGACTGATAAAATTAATGAATGACGATGGTGACGGAGATTGTAAAGACCTATTAGAAGATGAAGAGAAAAAAAAGAGAAAAAATAAATGAAAAAATAAATGATATGGCTCCGTATTTATAAACGTGAGATGAGCACAATCTATCTTAACATATTAATCTTCAATTTTCGAATTTTTTTTTCAAGAGATTGGGTCTTAGAACAGCATAATGCAAGTCAACTGTTGGTATACTTTGGCGGTGAAGATGCTAGAGAAGTATAAACATTTCTTTTTATTTCTAATAACTAGTCAATTTAACGTTCATGTGGGTTTTGACTCTGCATTTGTTCCCAGCTTCGAAATGAAAAATTGAGCCATAGATTAGGTATATGCATTAGGGGGTAGCGGCCGTTTTAAAACACAAAAAGAAATGTTGAAAAATTGAAATGCTGAAAAACAAAAATTAAAAAAATAAACAAAAAAAAGAAATGATTTTTTTTCTTTCCAAATGAGCTCAGAAAAACAAGAACTTCTCAGTATCTCAGCAATCGACGTGCTAGCCTGACTACCCTGCTGCTCTCCTTTTCATCAGTTGCATTGCAACATCGATGCAGCAAGTTATTTTACTGAGACCCCTGTTGCCGACTGGGTGATTCATAACCGCAATTCAAGGGCATGGTCTTATAAACACGCAGACTACTGACCGTGGTTTCATTTATCAAGTACAAACTGAATTTGTTTAGCACTGTTATAATTTATTTAGTTTGTTGATTTATGCTATATAAAGTCAAAAGCATGACACCCTTTGAGTTTCACACAACTAGACGATATGCCATTTATCTATTTGCTTCCATATCATTTCTATTTTGCCTCTTGGTTTGAAAACAAGTGTAGACCTCAGTTATCATTCAAGTGCTCCATTAGCTACATTCCGTGTAAATACTATAAAACAGATTTTAAGTGAATGCGTCGCCAATGGATCGTTTGTTTTCGATGCATGACCTAACCATATAACAGAAAGAAAAATTAAAAAAAAAAAAGTTGATTTATTAAATATTGGGCCATTGTCGTGATTGTTTACTTGTTATTACGCTCCACTCAACGTATATAAATTGCTTGTTACTTAGTAGTCTTGAATGTCTTTTGGCTTTTATTTAAACTTTTGAGGCAGCTGGAAAGTGTAAAAATATGATTCATGTTGTAAAGCTGATTATCTATATAATAGATTTCATTTAGTTCAAAAATTGTGAGTGTTAAAATAAAAACATATATCTTTGTAGCAAACTAAAAAGGGGATTCGACCAAGAATTGTTTATATAAACAGGGCACTGTTAATCAGCATCATTATTATGAGATACGAAGTAGCAGCAAGGTACGCCCAGCAATTAAATATTTAATGACAGAACCCTCATTAAAATGCATAATCTCAATCGACCATCACATCTAACAGTGATATCAATTTGTTCCAGGTTTCTGTAATAATACCTCTAAACTGAATGTTAAGCTGGTATATGCAGTGACATTTGTGGCACATCTGTTCATCAGCACAGACATTTGGACTGACCAAAAGTTTTCTATAATCTCTGCTGATTAAAAAGGGGATAGAACACATCTCGAAAATTATATTGTTACTCTGCAGACAGCGATAGTAAAATCTGATCTGAACCGTCAATTGCTATGCGAATTTCTTTACTTTGAGTTGAGAATTCTACCTAATAGAGTAGATAGTCAGATTCATCGGACGTTGTTGTTATAAACGACTAAAGCGAGATTGAAGTTTAGAATCAATCTATTCTTTTTCATCCCTATTTATTCATATACAAGTTCAAATCAATTGATTTTTTTATATTAAAATCTACGTCATGACTTGTTTATATGAGCGCCCCAGCATTCAAACTTATCAAAACCAAATCTTTTCATTAATTGGTATTGGCATTCTAACCTCGCAAACTAGATTCACTTGTTTAATGCTTTTTACATGGTAGATGTGAACCTTTTCCTGTGCATATGCTGAAGAATTGTTTTTATTTCTTATACTAGAGCTTATTAAGCTGGCTTGTTTGAATTGTCTTCTTCAAAGTCATCATTGGCACAATGTATGTTTCAGATCAATAGATTTATTATATTAGATAATATCTTAGTATTGGTTTTTATCTTCAGAGAAAAAAGAAAAAAAAAACAAATGCGTATCCCTCAAAATTCAAACTCCTCAAAAGGATCACACATTAAGAACTAAAATGGGCTTTTACGTTAATTTACCTATTCATTAATTATACCCTGTTTAATAATTATATTCTTGTAGTTGACAATATGCATTAATAATAGTTTCTCAAGTCTCCATGACATATATTTTAAGTAAGACACTCTAAGCAAGATCCAAGTGATGAAACTTTGCTTAAGGCAATTGATAGATAGATAATCATTTTATTGTTATTACATCAAATAGTTACAAGCAAAATCATAAAACATTTAAGGGAGTTGCTTAACTGAAAAGTGTTATTTATAGCATTTATCTTTGCAAATTCAATCCATATATTAAAAACTATTTCATGTTTTACAATACGATATTCTTGCTGTTTTAAGTCTTTGGAAATCGTTCTAGATCAATGGCATAAATAAAAAATTATGACCCACGTCTACACGATTGGTAAATTATAGTTTGTCAAAGCTCTTTGCTAATCACTACTATCAATAGTGATGTTAAATGGGTTGGGTTCACTGTCCAGGAGTTTGCTTCAATCTTGATTTTAAACCCTTGGCTTTTATGTCTTCGCTATAATACAGCATGCAATCATAACGTACGCATGAATGTAAGCAGCAAAGCTAAGTGATAGACCCTCAGATTGTAAATTTCAGAAGGCTTGTAATATGGAGAAAATAAACATTTTCAAAGTTTAAAACATAGTGGACCCACGAAGAAAAACATTTTCAAACAGAATTTCTTTTTACATCTTCCTTTTCTGGCATGTTGTGATTATGAGACTGCCTTTCTTGGTCACTCACAACAACCACATTGGATCCCTCAAATAGACTACAGATTTTAATCTGTATTATTTATTATTTTTCCCTCAATACCTCGAAATAGTTTTAATCCAAGTCTCGTAATCTGGTGCTTAAGAATATGATCTATAGACAATGATTCAATTTTGTCATTTAATTTTAGACTTTACAATCTCTTCTGTTGATTAAATAAAACTATCATTTAGCAAATATAAAGCTAATTCAATAAGCTGAGATGATTATTGAGAACCCCAAAAGCATATAATATCATCTATTATTTCTTGTAGACTGAAATAATGTCTGAATTCTTTTGGATATTTCTGTATCCTTGGGTGTGCGTCAGGCTCTAGCACACAAATTTGAGCGAAAAAAAGGGATCTCATTATACATTTACTACAAGAAATAGTTTCTATAAATATACAGTTTATTCCAGTTGTGAATGCAAACGTATGTAGCAGATATGTGTATACGGCAGACATCAGAGCTTAAAAAAGCCCCGTAGGAAGGTATGTCAGTATTATAGTGTGTATGTATCCCATTTATCCAGGAGCTATGTATTTTACTCAGCAAAGTAATGGTTTTAAATTTTTTATAATAAAAAAACTTGTGGGGCACTGTTTGACTCTCTACCAGTCAAGCAAGTCATGATGCTGCTGCTAGTAGGGCCATGCATAGAATTGTTTTTGACATTCAGAAGATAGAGACAAAAATACGGATACTTGCTATTACTTCATTATTTTTCTTTTCGTCTTATTGAAGAGGTATACGAACCAATATACGGATATTTATTAAGCCCCTCCCTTTCACCTACATGTTAAGCAGGCGGTCTCACAGCAACTTGCATATCATGTTCGTGAAATTATTTTTCAAACTGCTAGATAACTAACCTCGGTAGATTATCTGAGTTCAGAGTATTACAGAAGTTCATTTTAGATACATATTTGTTTAGGGTCCGCCTTGTGCTTTCAAATCCCAAATTAGGCCATCGTTAGTCTCAACTTGGATGTGAAGCTATTTACAACGTTGTGCGTATTCAAAAGTTCAGTAAATATGGAAAACTGTTTGATTAGTCAGTAATTTGCTCTCTGTGAATCATTAGTTACCTATGTTATTAGCAACAAAACCTGTTTGAAGTTTGCTTTTGTTGCCCTATGGCCAATTTATGGAAATGACGCCTAGTGGGTTTGTAACTTTTTTAAGGTTTTATGTCTCCAGCTCCATAGCACTTCCTTCAAAGGAAAGAGTTGTGAGGGACCTGTTTGAAGGCTTTTCAGCTTGTACATCACATGTACACATAAAAGTACCAAAACTCCAAATGAGATTAGGCCGCATGTAAATCAGTCTTAAACCTTTTCCCGGATTCTAGTGTCAGGTCCCAAGTTAAACAAAGAGTTTTCATCTTTCTAGAAGTATGCTATTTTAAATAAAGGAATATATAAATTTCAAAGTAAAGCGGTTTATTTCTAACCTCCATAAATACGTAAATAGAGAGTGGGAAATCATATATATATATTTTCTAGCTTAGGACAAACTCTTAACATGTCCCGTAATTTAAATGTATAAATTCTATAGAAGTGTGCCAATCACAATCAAGCAAGCCATCTTTTCTAACCGTTGCACTCTTAAAAAAATACGTATTGAAAACCACAATATTGCACTTGTTTGTACTTAATCTTGGTGCTTCTACCAGTTATAAAGGTTATGATTTTATATTAAAAACTTAGACTTGTGTGGTTTTGACCTTGATTATTATCTATAATATCATTCCTAGTTTGCTTTCTTTTAAAAGGCTTTCATCATTACTTGTTACAAGAAGATACATTTTGTTTTATTATTGAAACATATAATTCTGCTCATTTGTATTACTTTTATACTGTTGTTTAGTAAGGTAAAGAGTTTGATGATTAATTTAATAAATAAACTATATGAAATAGTAACTTGGCATTGATAGACTTAAAGACGTTTTTTTAGATAAAATAAATATGTATTCTAATTCGATATCTATCTACTGATCTTCAGATATTTCTATTTTCTTCTCTACATAGAATAATTTATAAAGAAATTAATGTGATCATATTTTTAAATCCATAAGAAGCATTGAGTGCATTATTTTGCCAATCTCTTTAAAATAGTAGATGCGTTAAAATTAAATGAAAGCTTTAAATATTTATTTGTCAATACATGAAATTATTTTTGTTTATATATATACTAACTTACATATACAAACAGTATGGCCTATCACGCTTAGGAAATTATAATAGGGTTTAGCACCACATTCTCAACAAATGAAGCTTAGATCCTTAGACCTTTGACATTTAACTCTGGAAGATCACTTTCAGATCAAACCGCTAAACTATTACAAGAATAAATAGAGTCATCAGAATTGAAATGTAATAATGATCAGCCCTATTGTTTACTACAACGTAATGGTTACAAGATCTGTTTTGTTCTTGTTTACTTAATGTATTGAGTAATATGGACTATACAGTCACCTACTTCTTCCCTATTCATAGCACTGAATATTGTATCAGAGTGAGATCTGAGATGATCAACGTCCCGCCCCGTTTTGAGCCTTATACAACTCTACCTGTATCGTTTCCCATAACGTCTGTTGAACTGAAAAGAAAAGTATTTATTCAATTACTTTCATGGGAGGAATGTATTCGTTTCCAACATGGTCCCTAGTTTATTTAATGAGTTGGCTGCGTGGTTTAGTTCTTAACAATAACAGAGATTTTTTGTTTCTATGTAGTGTCTCTCTGCCAGTGGAAAATAGGAAATAATCTGTTTTTCAAAGTTTAGTAGCTCTCGAAATATTAGAAGAATCAACTCTGAAACAAAAAGATATAATCTATTATTGTTTTATGATGCGATTAATCGGTAATTATGATTATATAATAAAAAGAAAATGTAAGTTATCGTTGCCATGATGTTTTTCTCCTGAATCCTGTAAAATAATGAGCAAGGCCAGAATAAACGACACTAATTAGATGCTAAGATAGGCCTCTTAGCCATGACTTGAGGCTTCTTAATATTTTTGGCAAAAAAAAATAAAAGTAGAAAAAAGAAATGTTCATTCTTGTTACGTGCTTAGCGGTGTTTTAGATATGCAGGTTGATAAATTGGGAAATACGCTATGACTTCAACATGTGTTGCTTTTTTTCTAGGTTTTTTGGTCAACGTTGATAATATGGCTACAGTTGAGCCTCTGAATATAACTAGCATCTTACATCTTCACCTGGCTTCTTTAAAAACTGATTTTTCACAAGCATGGCTACTTCTACATATATATACACATACATACTCTCGCACATTTGAAACTTGAGATATGTTACAGTAACGGAGGTAGTAAGTGTTGAAATATAAAGTCTACAAATATCAGATTCTCGGATAATTATTCCAAATATGTACTGATTTTGAACCACAAAACAGAATCTGTGAATTTAAACAGCCTATTACAATGTCAAAAAAAAATTTTTTCTTTTTATAAACTTTCAAGTATTCTTGAGTTATCACCTTTGTAATAATATGGTGTGTTGATTCAATTCAGCTTGGAAAGATCACTAATAACTTCAAACTTCAAGGAGCTTGCTTCAATACGCACTCCTTTTCCATTTAAATTAAAATTTAGACTCCTATGGCTGTGTATAGACATTTGTTAGAGAATGGTGGGTTTCCCCCTAATTTTTTGGGTTTAGAGGCATTTTTACTCGAATACGCTCCAAATATTGATCAAGTATTGAAGTAATGTTAAGAGCTTTTTTCCCAAACAAAACATATGCGCTGAATAACCCTTAGCCGGTGCAAACCTATTAAAAAATTTAATGACTCTCAAGTGCTTTAGGATGCCTAAATTGTCTTTGGTATAATCCAGGTGGATAGCGCAGCTGAAAGAAGTAACCGGTCACATTAGGAGAGAAGAGTGGACCTCGGGTAGAGTGATGTTCATATAGCGATAGACAGCCTAGGTCAGGATTTATGTTTCAGCGCTATCAGCAATTGGTGACGACTCTTCATGCGCTTCAAAATTTCCTGGTTCATTATGTTCCAGTCAATTTAATTTTAGTTAAGAGAGTCTAGCGGCTAATGGAACAAGCTCCACTGCTTGCTCCAGCTGGTACAAATAAGCCATAAATCTGGCTATTCCCAAGTAAGGTGATTCTTTTCTTGACCAATAACACTGATGAGACTTCTGAAACAAATAAATCTAATTGCCATTGGAACCCTGTCTCTACTTTAATATTGACACTCCATATTTAGAAACAAAAGTTTTGTCCTACCGCATATTTTGTGCACATTGTACTTTTCTATGCTACTAAATAGTTTTTTTTTTTGGAGTCGTATGCAAACTGGTATGATGCATGCTTCACGCATTCAATTCTTGTATGTGTACGAGCACAAAAAATAGCTTACTTGTTTCCAATTAATGACTCTCAACATAGTTTAATATGTCTATTTCTACAAAAAATTTTCTTTCTCCGAAGAAAAAAAATAAAAAGAGCGGCTGAGTGTTCTCTCCTGGACTTCATTTGTTCATATATTTACCCCAACCCTATATAATATCTAGCCGTTGAATTCAAAAGGCATCGGAGTCTCACAACCTTAACCTTAAAAGAACTCAAGTTTGTTTCAGTCTTGCAATATTTTTCGTATAATTGAGCTTAAAATATACTATTTTATTCTCTAAGTATACATGTAGAGCCGAAATACTGAATAAAACTACAAGAGGATTAAACTTTATTCCTTTCACAATTATATAGAACATATTATGTTTGATTTTCACCCTTGAAGCCTTATTCTTTGCTGAAACCTAATGATACTATCATTAAACTTGATTTTGCACAACCTTTGTTGTTGTTTTTATTATTTCACGCAGGTCTTTTGAACGCAATAAGATGTGAACTTCTTGATATTAACAGCTAAGTAGCAGGTTAATGGCTTGAGCCTTTTGACGTTCCCAATTTCGTAATATTAGAATGAATCCAAAAGATTGGCTCAGTTTCATTTTTCTTTGTTATGAGTTTGAGGTATTGATCATGGCAATTAACTGCTGAATAACTTTTAGCAAATGGACTTATAAGACCGCTTGTAAGTCAACTGAAACTGAAGTTACGTTAAGAGTGTAATTTATATCTACTTCATAAAACACATTTAGAAAGCATTTGTCATGTTAATGATAAGTAGACTAGTCAGTTAATTGTAATTTCTATCAATTTCAGTTGCTCGGTAAAAAGGTTCAAAGACTCTAACATTATTCATATTCAGTTTAACTCGTATATCACCTGTGGTAATAAGCTTGAAGATCCTAAGAAAGGTATATAATTATCTAATAGGTTGTAAGCTCTTCCGCAAGAGAATCTTTTGGCGCTTTTCTTTCAAGTAATTCTGGAAAAGTTGAAATAAATCTAAAATATTCACTCATGTCTCAAGCGCCCATGTTTAGAAGATACATAATGCCACTTATTGATGCATACGAATTTCTACTTTGAAGTCTTATCTGACAGGTAAAGCATGTAAAGCTGTGATATTGAGGTGTCCCCCATAATGGCTACTTTGAGGGATATATGAACCAAGTTGATCTGTATGTTACACAGTTATAATTAATGATCTTTGGGTCACATGTTCTTCTAACTTTAGTCCAAGAAAATTGAGTAGATATTGACTTATTCTATGCTGCGTTTAAAATTTTGATCTTTCTGCTGCCAGTGGTAGCCACACTACATGTTTAAAATAACTTTAGTCTTAAATGCACTACAAATTAACTATATATAGAATGTTTCATCATTTAATTTGAGATAAATACGTAAGTCTATGGTAATAATTACTGAAAGTCTTGTTTTCGCTGCCACAGCAGTATGTTACTACAGTCTCGTACAATATCTCACTAATTCAAGATCCTGCCGGCCGGTGCCGCCCACATGCAAAGCATGTACACTGCAGTTATGTGTAGACTTCTTAGTTAAGCAAAAAATATTACACAGCAACCACGCTCAATTCTTAATGATTAATATGGCGTTTCTCAGTAAGGAGTTGGGTTGATTACGAAGTTATTAAAGTCATAACCCATTTCAGCCTCTTTGAGCACCAATTCAGAAAGTATTAGACAAATAGCACTATTGCTTTTGTAACGGATTGGCGATCTCTCTCCCCCGGGAGAACCCTTACATCCCACATAAACGTACATATAATACATGGTGTTGTATCAGAATTTATTTATTCATAGATTAAAGTTTTGTAAGTCCAGATCTTTGGATTGTCAATGAAAAATACCAAGATCCAAGAATATATCTATGTCCACTTTTAGTGAACTAATTTTAATTTTCGAGCCTTGTGTTTGTGATTTGAACCTATTTAAACTAAAGCTCGGATTTACAGTATATGCCTAAATACTCAGAGGTCTCTGGGCGGCTATGAAACTATGAGAGTCATACAAGTACATAAATTGCAGCATGCTATAATAGGAATCTAGTTTCTACGTTCGTTAAATGCAACTGGTCCAAGTTTCCCCCTACAATGCCATATAATACTGTATATATATCAGACATGCATAGCTTCAATGCCTCTGTTGCCCACTGTTGATTTGAATGGAAAAAGAAATGTTGTAGAAGTCATTTAAAGTTCAGGATCTAAGTCATTTATATTGCCAGTCTAGGGTAATTGAGTTGTGTAGATATTTGTGAGTCAAGCTCAGAATTATATCACGTGATGGAACCAAGATTCCACACATTAAATTCTAGAGTATATTTACTGTAAATCCCCCAATCTACAAGACAAATTACTGAAACCTAGACTCTTCAAAACATTTCAAAAAATAGTGAAAACTTTTTAAACATACTATTTAGAGAGCTCACTTAGTAAACAAATACGATGAGTCAGAAATTGTTGGGCTCTTAGTACGAAAAGAGCACAAGAAAGTTAATATTTAATCTAAAATTTCGGCCAGGTAACCTTTTCCACCCCTTCGCTGAATTAGTGGAACCAGACACTTGGGTTGCTAGACAAAACGCCCAGTAGATAATAGGAAGTCTGGGCACCAATCAAGAGTTCTGGCCAGTCTCACTTTTTTTAGTTCTTGTAGTGAGAAACATCTGTACAAGATACGCCTTGGGTTTTCTGCTTAAAACCAACTTTCTGGTGTCTCTCATCTAGGGGATCTTACTGCTTTTTGAACGAATTCTTGTTTTCCGGAATTACTACGCTTCCACATACAATTGTACTACAAAATAATTACAAGCTTAAGTATACCAGCTATTTTTTTTAGTTGAATAATTGTCATGTTCAATCGAAAATGAACTAATATAACAGGTATAGCTGTCTAGATAGAAAATCTGTTTATTTATCATAATATCTAGAAGTACCATAATAAAAATATATATCATTAATAATACCAAACACCTATCAAACGAAGACATATATTTCTAACACTTATCTCAGTGAAACTGATAGTCTAGTCTTCTCGTGAAATAACGGTTTAACTACGGCATTTAATGAAACCTAATTGCAACTAGAATCACTCATACAGTTTTTGATTTTCTTTACCAGGTTTCAAAAGTTTATATAGTTTTTACTAGAATATATTTATATTGAAGTATAACTACAGAATAGCTCAGTATTTTGTATATACTATTTTATGCTATCTATTTGTACTACATGTTTTTATTTCATTTTTTGCTTCAGCATCGATTACTTGTTTATGAGCGATAATATGTTTTAAAATAGGCTCTAAAGCCAATGATTTGGAGGTTCTTATTCATGCTTCTATAGTATGTATGTGTATGTATGTATTTTATGTATGTATTTATGTATATGTTATGTACAACTCCAGCAAATTCCCGTCATACATAATCTGAGACTTTGGTGCCTATGCAGGGTTGAATGGCTCACTTCATGTCCTCGGTATTGTGTATATCGCAAATAGTCTGACAGACATACGTTGGCTATCAATTCATTAGACTGGCGGGATATTGCAAGTGCATTATAGCCTATGCAAGTCAATATCTAGATCTCAGGCCCTCCACCGTGATACAAAAAATGGTGGATCGCCAACTCACATTCGGATGAAAGAAACTTTGTTATGTTGATACTTGATAGCCTTTTCCTAACTATCTATGCTTTACAAGTGGCTGTCTCTGTTAAGAATAATTCTTTTGTATTTATGGCTCTTTTTAGAACATACCAAAAACTGCACATATTTACAGTGCATTTAATATATTGATAGTTTATATACATTTGTTGTAACCTAAATATTAAACTAATTGCAAGGCTCAATTCATTAGGCATGTCTGTATCACATTACCCTCATAGCTGTAATCTAAGTTTAGATGCCGCTACGCTAAACCTGATATAACCTGGCAGTCATGCGACGATTTGGTCTGCCATAGCATTTCACTACGTACGATTTGAAAGACTTATTTATAGATATTCTGCGAAATGAGGTTTCAAGTATTTATAGCTGCTAATTTAAGCTAAAGGTGAACACATGGCCAGCGCGCAAGTTGAGGCTCTTTGGTATTGGTATTACCGCTAGTTTACGCCAAATGTTTCATAGTGATTATATACTGAAACCAAAAGGCATCATATTGAGATGGATTGATTATTAGACCACTCATAGGCTTGTATTTCGGGGATAGCGAGAGAAGGAAAAATCATTTCTCATAAATATTAAATTTGGAACTCAAACTGTTTGGAGTATTTTTTTTTTGAAATACCCCCTAACCTCTGTACCCACATAGTAAAGCAAGTTTTGTTTCGAATTAGCAGATCGTCGACAAAGTCAAAACTATTGGAGGTGGAGTGGCATCCTACAAATTGACTAACATAAGTATTAGAATTAATTATAATTGGCTTTTAAAACCATGGTTTTTGTTGTTTCTATTTTTGCTTTTATTTTTGTATCAGCACTTTTTAGATGTCAATTAACTGCATAGTTACCTTATTCAATTGTCAGAGTAAGTTGTCCGAAAAAGTGGCTCACAAAAACCCCACCAATACTAATAAACAATATCATCATCAAACAGCAGCTTAACAGAGTTATCAATTTCTATAAGTAATTCATTATAAAGTTAAAATAATTCCAGTACTGGCTTTTGTTTCAAGTATTCATGTGCTTTATTCAGGCTGGTATTAGAAATACTAGAGCACCTTTGACAGACCTCATAATAATATATCATTATATAAAGCGCTAGTGAAAACAATAAATTTGAAAGTAGTCAACATTAAATGTGAATTTACTATTTGAGTTATCGTATTTGTGACGCGAATACACGAAGCAATTCCCAGCTAGAAACAAGTATGCTTCAACTGTTGGGCAGATAAGAACCAAAAGAGCTAGGTGTCAACTTCAAGCAAAAAAATATTCAACCAACTAGTATACTCACTAATGTTTAAAGTATAAACCAATTACCAAGTCAATCAACTGATAACTCTGACTAGGTTTCTGGAAGTGGCATCATAGAAGCTGTCCAAGTACCAATCTCTTAAAGCTTTATATTTTAGCATTAAAACTGAATAAGAATTTAGAGAATGCAACTTCAAAAGCCAAAAGGTAAACTTAAAATGTAAGTTTGGAAAAGCTTAGACATTACAACTTAATATCTAGAGCGTCCAGTTTGTTGTCTAAACCGCTGAAATCCTTTACAGAAAAGTCTCACATTAATTTGGTGTCGTGACAGCTTTTCCTTTAAATGGGATTAATCTACTTTTGATATGACTCTTATCAAGAATCATTACTTTATGTGCAGGTAGCTAAATTCATTTTTGTGCTTTCTGAAGAAAAGTGCATTGCCGCACCATAAAAGTCTTCTGAAAAGACTCCCAGAGGTTTGGGTTCCAGGCTTTCACTAGAATTTCTTTGAGATAGACAACCTTTTCAGTAAATTTTCACGCTCGTTCGTTGATGATTTTCTTGATCGATGTTTCTTGATAACGGTTTTAGGACTGCGAGGTTATTAGTACTCATTTATCAGATATATTTTCAAACTCATTTTCAGCATATAGTAATAAGCCTGTAGAGGTTGGGTACTTTGAATATTGACATTTATAATGTTTATTCAAACACACATACACACTTTCATTGAAGTTCAAGATTCAATTTTGGAACGGTTGCTTGATTTGGTTTTCATGTTGTAAATTTGCTGCGTACCATAACTTTTGGGTTTAAAAAAATAGCCTGATTTCAACTTGAATAGATTGGTACCCAAAAAGTCATAACATCAAGCATACGAAACGTCAGAATTGTCTGATTTATATGTAGATCAAGAATTGTTGCGAAAGAAGAAATGAGCTTATTTGTCACAAATGAAGAAGTTGATATTCTCGAGAAATTTATTTCATACCCAGGTGGCTGGATCAATTATAGCTCTTATGAGATTACAAAAACTAGTTCACCTAAAAGCTCAGTTTAAAAATCATGTATACAACTCCATGAACCAAAAAACAACCCCTATTAAAATTTAATTGCAGCAAGTTAGTAACGCTTGTAAACTATGTCTTTTAATACTAAACTGTCGTATCTTTTAGTTAAATAAGCAAAAACAGGTTTTCAGGCTATCCGCTCCCTTAACTCTATATCACTACCGATCTCCATTTCTTGAAAACATCTTAATATAGTTCAATCAAAATTTAAAGTGAACCCCCCGGAAATGAATATACGACTGTTTTTCTACAAAGTTTAAATATAATAATTTCTGGTATAATGACGAACTATTCGTTAGCCATTCAAAATCGATGCTTGGCTTTTTGGATTTTAGGACCTTCACCTTCTACCTTTCTTAGGTCTTTATATCAAAAATTTTCTTTAAAAGGCCGCTGTGATCGTTCCATCAACACTTAAGAGATATCTATTATTGTTTCCCGCAAGATTTGGTGTTAATCATACAAGCGGCAATTATCTGTGTCATTTAATTTAGTTGCACACATTTTATGATTATCAGTAGTATATTTAGATCAGGGCTTAATATCTTAACAAATGCATTGAAGTGTACAGAATGAATAGACTTAAATGGCATGTTTTTGATCGTGAAAATCAGTTTCGAAAATGAAAAGTCATGCCATTAATATTGGCTGCTACAGTCAAATCAGTAATTTTTTTCCTATGGATAAGAAGCTATGGCCTCAGGCCTGTTTAACCCAAGACGATTCGATGTCATAAATGATCGAATTTTCATGTATGTAAAGAGCATAATTTATATACTGTATGTAGATAACTGGCATGAAGTACGTACCCAGCATGTCAGTAGCTAGTTAAGACCCATAGATGCACCTCTAATGGCATAGTCCATAATCTACTTACTACCATTAAATCCCCCTGTCGAGGTCTAGCCCAGCATTTGTATACGAAAGTAGAAGATATACTTTGTCAACGTAATAATTTTATGTATGTAATTAGCTCTCACTTTCTCCAGGCAATCTTGAGTTATAATTCACGTAATCAATAGCTACTCGGAGTTGATTTGCGTCAACAGCTTTGAATAATACAATATCAGATTTATAGACATTATTCTAAAGTTAAAAGGATAGCACTTTGAATATTCTTCTTCTTATTATAGCCGGTTTTGGTATTGATCGAGGGCAATGCCAAAGCTTGGCGAATCCTCTTTTTGGTTTTGAGCGAGGGGGGACAATATACAGAAGCATTGACCTTTCTAATTAATAAAATCAGTTTATAGCAGAGGATCTGTGCATACATCCCTGGCCAAATTGGTGATTACTTACATAATTAATAAGCACATTGCTTACCCTAGATCTGAAGGTCTGGCCCCTGACCAACATGCTTCGTTATATGCAACTGAGCTCTAGGGATATGGTGCGATATACTAGAATGGAAATAAAATTTAGCTTTTTTTTAATAGTTGATCAAGTTCTTAGTGATTAAATACAGGTGAACTAATGTGAAATAAGCTACCCAGGAGCCTCTATTGCTTGCAGAAACCTTTATTAGGTCAACCGCGATTTGTGTTTCAATGTATTCTAATAACGCAATGTGGTCAATGTGGCTCTTAGTAGGGAGTTAATCAGGAGATTATTCTAATTCATACAGACTTAAGTACATAACGAATTCCTAATTTGGTCTCTCTTTCTTTAATAAGAAAGCGTGAATGCAGCTTTTTCAGAGGAAAAAATATGTTTCCTGAGCTCGTCGAGACAATTATCCTGTATAAAACCTCAGCATGGCTTGTGTCAATTCAACTGTAAATAACACTACAGATATGTAGAGTCAATATAGGTAGCTGAAGAACCCATATTTCAAACAATTTTTGTTTTGACTAATTTAAATATGAACAGCAAACATTGTTTTTTAGACACAAAGATTATATTTATATTCTAAAAGTTACACATTCATGATAAGAAAAGAGATCAAAAAAAAGTATATATAAATCTTGGTTTCACATTTATTTTAGATTTGTAGTTAGGGTAGAAGTTTGAACATGAGTCCTCTGGGGATCCAGAAGCACTTTCTGGATATGAGTACCAGACGGGACCAGAAAACATTTTTACTCTATTGAAATATATATATGTTTTTGCTTTTTTGAATGCCTTCTTTTTTCAATTCATTTTTAAAGTGGACAATTTAAAGTGAATATATGACCTCTGAAATCCTAGTAGTGGTCGTAGTCCTCTGTCCATTGCTAGTTTCGGACTGCAACTTGTAATTCTCCTTTTATGAAATTGCATTTATTTTCAAAAGGTTAATTTCTATGTATTTTGGAGATAATTTTTGTTTTATATTCAGTTTATTTAAGTTACTTGAGTCGAGCGTTCAACCACTTTTGCATTAATTACTGACTTGTGTGTGCCTGTATTAGTTGACCCCCATAAAATAACACACTTTGAAGACCTCTGAAATACACAAAAGCAGCATGCAGTTTCTAAACTACTATAAGAAACTGTACAAGATTTAATCTTTTACCAAGTGGTCTAAACATTCTATTTACCAAGTACAACCGACTAATTCATCATGGCATTTCCACTTCCCAGGTTGCTATGCAGAAAGATATAGTAAGGCATGTGGTTGAAATTTCCATCCCACTAACTGAAATAAGCTAATATAAAACAAAAGCTGTCTCCAAAATACATAAAAATCAACCTTTTAAAAATAAATTGCAATTTCAAGAAAGAAGAATCACAAGTTGCAGTCCAAAAGCCAACTTTCTGGACCTCCTCAATGAGAAGACCTTGCGGCTCATGGAAGGATTCCGGCCTTCCCAAATTTTTGCGCCAACGGATACAGGTGCGCTACAAATAGCCCCAGATCCAGGTAAGTCTGGTATGTTCTCAGTATATAATGACAGATACATCTAAATAAACAAGACATTACTATTACTACCACTACAATATAGTCAAACCTGTAGAGAATCTTTTGATTTTTTTCAAAAGAAAATGAAATTTTTAGCAAAGTGGGATTTGAGCAAACCTTTCAAATGAAATAAAAAATAGTAAAAGAAAAACTGAAAATACAAATTCTAAAACATTGCTATAGTACTGAATCCTTTATAGATATGATCCAGATGTTTTTTATTTAAATACAAATTACGAATCACAGATTTTGCTATTATGCACAAATCAAAAAGACTCGAAAACAAGTATATGTTTTAGACTATGTTCACTGGCACCAAAGCATTTGAATGTAGCTGAGCACTCAATCTTTCAAGCTCTGAAGGTTATATACTATACAGGACAATATAGACGAAAAATCTTTTTAGTAGTCTGATATTTAGAACTTACAAAAAAAGAAAAAGATATACAGCTTAAACATTTATCTTGATAAGACTAATAAGATAGCGCTTTCAGCAATTGTAAGGGGTCTTGGTAATTTATAATTCCGAGTTCTCTATGAGAAAATCCATGTTTTTAAAAATTCTGAGATACATAACACCTAGTAGCTCAATGCAAGAGATGGTCAGACAAATAATTAAGCAAACTGCTCTAATTAAGCAAATCATCAGCAAAGGAGATGTACTAAGGAGTTTAAAACCTTGAATATCATACTAAATCTCTTCTCGCAATCAAAAGGATTTTTAATACAAAGCTCCAAAAAGAATATTTCAAACAGATGGGGTACATAAGATGTAAAGTACAATCTTTCAAAATGTGTTCAATTGTTTCCAGTTAATATTCACCGTAATGAGCTTTCTCGGCAATGAATCTCTTTTTGAAATGCCTTCCAAGAGCACCACGTCAATATAGATCAAATTAAAATTACATTTTGAAGCCGGTAAAAATTATACACAGCTATTCAATAGTGTTCATTATTCCTGCAGTACATAGATTTCCATTAAAGAGGATAATAATAGTAAAGTTGTCCACAGTAGCTCTGTAATATAATACTTGAGGCATATAACTTCATTTTATTTGTGGCTTGAAACAAGTTATGAGTTATATGTTTTATCACATGTCAAACCTTAGATTTTAGGCGTTATATTGTTATATATTAAGGCTTATATTATAAGTTTTAAATCAAAACGTGTAAGTTTTTAATTTTACTTTAAAAAAATCTATGAAACAGCTCAGCCAATGTCATCAATTTTTAATTTCAATATGTTCTATAGTTGAAATCCTCTGGTATTTCCTTTCTGATTGTGAAGTAACTCTAATTTGACACTGGAATGTCTCATGGAGAATCTGATATTATCAAATGGTGAAATCTTTAGGACTCAAAAAAAGTCTCTTTATGAGATTTTTCAATATAACCTTCTTTAGAAAAAACTCCTCAATTTTTTTATTGTAAGCCTAGCCAGAACAACATACATTTTAAATAGAAACAGGTTGAGCAAACTGCTCAGTTTAAATAGTCTTGTTGATGAGTATTTAAGAGCTCTTTTTTTTTTGAAAAGTTGTTTTTTGCTTGAGTCTTTTTTTTTTTTACATTAGGGCAATAAATAATTCAGTAGATGGAATTATTAGATCTTAATTTAATTGGAATAAAATAAACATTGTCGTAATGTACAGTCATGGCACCCAGAATTGCACGCGCGACCTCAAAAAAGCCTCATCCGGACATGGGGGACTTTTGAATCTTGATTTTTCTTCACATCCCATCAGGTTATCTTCTTATCTATTATATTGTATAAAAATGTCTTTTCATCATTTTAATTATTCTGAAAAAAACAATGGTTATTCTCCATCAAAGAGGTCTACATCCCGCTCATATATCTAATCTGGCGAAGGAGTGGCTTGACCAGCAAAATATTTTAACCATAAAATGGCCGGCCTATAGTCCTGATCTCAACCCCATTGAGCATGTTTGGGCTTGGATAAAAGCTTTTTGCATAAGAAGAAAAGTCACATCACACGTTATTTAGATTTGGAGAGAGAAATTAGGGAACTTTGGGATGAAGTTGATGGTGCCATGCTTGAGAGTCTTGTTCAATCTATACCTAGATCCATGAGATATTGAATATATTTACCATCCTGAATTTTAGCTATCTTATGGACCTTTTAAACCCCCAGTTGCTTGTAATGTCGCTCAGAAAATGTAAAATCAAACCCGACCGGTCTGTCCGACGGTTTGACAAAAATGGAAATCGTACAATTCAGGGTGTCACGACTATAGTTTTACGGGTTTTTCAAAAAGTTTTCTTCGAGATACTCCTAATTAAAGAACCATTACCAACTTCCTGTTGTTATTAAAGTAACGTCAAGTTCCAAACAATAATTTTTTTTTAAAAGAAAAATAGCTTGTATCTCCTTGTTATTATTATTTTTATAGTTATTACTACGTCTGATAGTCATACACTGACAAGCTATCCAGATCTAAATAAATAAAATTATAACTTGTTTCAAATATAATGTTTTAAGAACAAGAATATCTACTGAGATATTTCAAAATGCAATAACAAACACAGGTAATAAAACTAAGACCATAAGTCATCTTCCTAGATATAGTGAATATTTACGGATGCTTCAAACAGTAATCCTTTTATAAATGTTTTATTTAGTATTTTCCCATGCTTTCCAAAGAAAACGATTTCTAGCTGTACAAGCTTTATCACTGGTTTTTTTTTTATGTGAAATACTTTGAATAAGATCTATGGTAAGAAATTTTGTTCTAATGGGTATATGCAGCAAGAAGCAATTGAAAAATGTACTTTTCTATTCTGTACTCTGTAAAGCGCGCAATAGTTCAGGAGATATATTCTCAGAGGTTGCCACATGCAAAGAGCTACTTTATCAGCCATTCTTGAATCACTAGTTTTGAAAACAGTGGGCATAGAGGCTCATGTAAGAGCAATTATCTGGTACAAATAATTATACAAGCTGTGGTTATAACATTATCTTTCAATGACGTGGTTTATTCTTAAAACCTCATTTTAACATATAAACGTAAGGGTGAACCCTAAATAACCAACGAACTGAACTTTTGAGTTGAAGAGCAAATATGGTTAAGAAATGGTTGATGATCGATATCATTGTAAAAGATGCATACGAAGTTGTACCGGCAGAACGCAGAAACGTAAAAGTACACGTGTATGTACATCTTACGGCAGCTAAGAGACCCCACATGCAGAGGTCTCAAAACATGTACTAAAGCTGTACAGTTAATGTTGGTAAACGACATGATATTGCTGCGAGTAAGTACATGCCAATACCCAACAAACTCCTATCATTCGACCATTCTAGGCCTAAAATGAAATTATCAATTTGTCAGACTGTAGAATTTCGTTTTTTTTTCTGAGACAAGCCTGCAGGTATTGGTTAGGTCTAGCCGTGAACCAAGGGTACCCCTAATGGAATTAGCGAAGGGGCCGAAGAAGACTGAAGAGCGCTAAGAGCCAGACTGCAAGAAATCCAAGCTGCTTTACAGAGAAAATGCCAAAACAGATATCATATCAAGCGTTTATGGCAAGTAGATCCGCGATGGGGTACAAAGAAATAACCAAAAAAAAAAAATACGCGCAAGCGCAGCAACCAGCATGAAAAAAACAGTCACTGCTAAAGCATCTAAGAATTGCCCTCGAGAAATCCTAAGCCGGATAACACAATTTAGACCTGGCAATGGAGATATTGGCTAATGCCTTCGGGGCAAAAAGGTTCCTAAAAATGACTGCAGCTGCAAGTACGGTAAATTCTAGACAGAACATGTTGTCAAGCCTTGCCTGAAAACGACATTAGAGAGAGAAGCACATTTAGGAGTCTCGCCAGACCTGGACGTAGTCTAACCGTTGAATATACTAAAAGAGCTCTAAAAAATGAAGGCTCTTGCCGTGACAATAGACACAATCCAAAAAATGCAGTTAAAGCTTTGCATAACATTAGAAGTTGAGGGTTACAAACACCAGACCCAGGCGTCACATAATCTATAATCGTAACAAGCTGTGGCTACAATGGACCTAATCTTGACGAAAAATATTAGACGGCGCAACATGAGCCTGTACACAAACAACAGAGTTTCAACCAAGTTCCTACCCCGTGCACTTTACTGGCACAAATTCAATAATAAAATGTTCATGTATTTTGCATGACTATGATATACAACTGGTGCAATTATATTAGCTATTAGTATAAGTTGCGGATACACCTTTGCTACCGGTTGGATTAAATCTTTAAATTTTTATCACATTTTCTCAATTTATTGTGCTTTGTAAAATATAGAGCTTTAAATTTCCAGGTAAGTTTAACTTTTTTTATTGATCACACTTTAATAAGATAACTTAGCGCTTATGCATTTGATAATATTGAGAAAAATCACAGTTATTTATTTATGGAACTGTTGATAGAACGGAAAAAACTGCAAAAATAACAACTAAGACCAACATCAAAGGTAAAAATAAAGCACAACAACCCAAACCTCAATCGGAGCGACAGAGCTATCTAAAATATAGTCTGGTTATTATCAATATCAAACTGAGGCTGGACAGCCACAGGCCATCAACCGAAGTATTCATATTTGTCCGGCAACGCAAAGCGCCACATATATTTAGTACCAAAATATAGGTTCAAAGGCTTTTGTAGAAATCTTCAATTTTTTTTTAATTTTTTTTTATAACTTTTTCCATTACCTTTTGATTAGGTTGCATTGTACATTAACTATTTCAATTTTGTCACAATCCCATTGTCAAATATTAAAAGAATATATCTTTTGCCTTAATAATAGTTGTGTTTTTTTTAGTATTCCTAGAATATTTCAGTTCTTGAGTTTAACAAAGGTGTGTGTTAGTCAAAAAATCCGCTGGTTTTGAAATTGACATTTATAATTTTTTTTCATACATGCCAGTCATAAATCTCTCTATTTATTATTTGTAAAATTGGTATTCTTAATCTGTTTACAATTCATTTTGTGCTAGAATTAGTGGAGATGATTATTCTTGCTGATTAAATCTTACTATCTTTGATCAGGATACTAAATGCCACTATTTCTATGGTCAGTCGCCAATTTCGCCGAAAAGATATCATAATATCCATGTTTCTAATGCAGTTATAATTAATACCTTTTAAAAAGGTACTCTATATATTGAATTTAAGATAATTTAGACTCATCAAGTTCTTTCCGTTTGTCTTTGGCATTCAACCCTAGTTGGCATCATAGATATTTTCATTAATCAATGTTTTACAAACACTATGCCTAGTGTAATATTCTCTGCTTTGCTTTAGATTTGCCTAATTTGATTTCAAGCCCTTCTGGTTTTATTTTGGACACTTTGAGGTTATCTGCAAAAAGGCTGCTTGAAAGACTATAGTTCGTAGCAAATATAATCCGAATAAAGATTTTACCCAGAAACTTTTGAAGTTTTGTCCGTCGTCATTGTTTTTGTTGCCAACAGAAATGGATTCTGAGTGTTATCCCGAATAGCTGATGTAGAGCAGCGAGATGGACCTATAATCAAATGGTAGCTTCAATACGTGAAGGAATACCTCTTTTTGCAAAGTATCTTCAAGTTAATTGGATCAGTAATACGAATTTGAAAGATAAACTTCAGGCCACAAAATCTCCTTAAAATATGAGATTCACCAATGGTTGACGTTTTGAACTTCGTGGCGGGTGATTGCGCAAAAAAGGATAACAACAATTTCACTATTCATTTCAAGAAAAGATGGCACCAAGCAATTTAATTGGGATTTTTCGCAACATTACATATCAACGGGGTATTATTCCTAAGCTTTTTAGAAAACAATTCACCAAGAGTCTAGAAGAACTTCTAGATAGACTAGAATATGATGCTAGAATCTCCAGAAAACGTCTTGGGTATTTCTACCTCTGCATTCCCAGAAGGCTCGACAAATAAAATGGACCTTTATCATCATTGAACTAGGAAATCTGATATGTCAAGAATTCACAGACTCTACCATCCTTATGATGAGTTGCAAAGTAAATGAGCTCAACCCGAGATGAAACATAAGCAGAGATACAAGCACAGAAAATCAGGAAGAAGAATTTGGTTTTGAATTCGAAACTTGGTTGATGAATTCCACAAAAGGATAACAAAATGGAACTGCGACAATTGAAATTACAATGTTATGTGCCTACCTAAATCCCAGACCCAGGAGATGGTGTTTAAAAGTCAGAGAAAAGCCTACTCAAAGACTACTGGAAATATGCTTACTTGGTGTCACTACAGATTTAATAACCAATTAATGAACAAGACCAGAGGGTACCCAGATTACATAGTTATTATCTGCGGTGAAGTGTACATTAGCAAAATGAGTACTGGATGTGGGTCTCTTCACCCCAATCTTGAAGGCGCAAAGGCGTTTAAATGTCCACAATACAACTAAAAGCTAGTAGGTACTTCTATATTCTATTAAAAAATATGAGTCTAATCTTCATAGATTAGATGTTGAGTCTTTACTCCTGGATTCCTTAGGAATCTTGCAGACTTCTGATTAGGAAAAATTGCACCGTATCTGCAGCTACAAATTAGTATTCTTCACGCAAAATCCAGACTCTACAGTCAAAATTGGTTGATACCCTATTGAAATATATATAGCCAAAGCTTTTGTAATTGACGTAAAACTTAAGGGGTCAAGAGTCTTTTCTGATTCTAAATATGTCACCCCCTAAACTAATCAAACTTATTCACATGCCATTTGAATAGTACACTACCTATGGATCAGAATAGATTTAATATGAGTATATAATTCTTTGGTTGTTTACAATTCAATACGGGTCTTTTCAAAAAAAAAAAAAAATATTGACCTGGTAAGAGCTTTTTTTTCCCCTTATGCTATTGACTCCTGTTTCAGCAGTATTGAACTCAACCGACTTTACAATCCCTACAAATTTGTAGAACAGGCAACCTCTACAAATTGAAACCATTCAAGACCTTTGACCTTCTTACAGGGATGTATGTGCAGCTGATACACTTAGGCCCGTAAGCCTGGGATTCCATCATTTAGACAGAATGCGGTGGTTACGAAATTTATTGATTTATGTACTCATCATCAATCCAGGTCTGTTGTTTTATAGTTGGCATCAACGATATTGACAGTCAGCCAGTCTATTCACTACCTGCCAATGTACCGTTGTCTTTCGAAGGGAAGTTAACTTGGTCTGATTAATTAATACAATGGGCAAATGTTTTGCAATAACTAGACATGTACTCTTTAACTTTAACAGCTGGGCTTTGCCCACCAGAATCTATTCTCAGAGGTTCTGAGTAAAGCTATTTTCTTCTTTACAAAATATATGGGTTTTTTGAACCGCCACGCTACAGCTCTTCAAAGCTCCAAATCCCAGAAAAGGGATGCTTGAAAAAATAACATATCCACGAAAGAGGCATCAAAACAGAGCACAAGAAAATCTGCGTGCCGATTTTGCAGCGTTGGTCTTTTTCTTTTTTTTTTTTAATTTGAATTTTTCTGTGCAGAACTAATGTGATGATACGGAATCAACAATGTACATGTGTGTATGCATAGGCTTAAGTGATAGAGCAACACCTCCTTTAGTAACCACAGTTGAACAAAAATGCCGCTTAAGCATCTTCTAAACCTGGTCAAAAAGTAGTTAAAAAAAAAGAAAAAAAAAAAGAGGGGTCAAATTCCCATATGTACTGTACTCCACAGCTGTTGTGTACTGCATCTTGTACTTTTCAAACTAACTTTTCAGCAAATTGATTTATTTTTATAGAAAATACGATTAGGTACTCTTGTGTACGTCCCATGCATGCCAATTTTTCTTGCCAGTTTTCTGCGATGAACAGAAAACAAAGATGTGTCACCAAACCGTAATTACAAATAGGCTTTTTTTTTTTACTTACTTGGTTAAGATTTTTTTTTTTTAACCACAAATAACCCAACGATAGATATCAATAAGACGGAATACACTTTTGCCGCCAATTCCAGTTGAGGCAACGTCAAGGCAGCCACGGCTTCAAGAAAACCAAACAATGTTTAGATAGATAATCAGTGTATTGTCCTTACATCAAATATGTTTGTGTAGGAAACTTGAATATTTACATATATGATTGATAAAAGCATCCACCTCCGTCCACATCACGATGACGACCTGATTCATGTGCATTCAAACGAATAACTTGCGTTTACTCAGTGGAAACTAAAATTCAACATGATAGGAGAGAGGGAAGGGCGACTGTTTTAGCGGTAACAAGTTGTCAACTTATTAAAGATTCAAACCTAAGCGGTAGGGAAAATCAGTCAGGTGACAGCCATAGTTTTTATTTCGCAGCAAATATTATATAAATCCCAACCCCTGATGTTGCCAGGTTGACATTGAAAATTGCAAATTTTTATTTCTGTTTCAACTCATAGTTATTACTACTAAAGTATTGGTTTATCTTAAAGTTTTGTTATTAAAAAAAGAAAAAAAAAGCTCAAGTCATGTCATAATGAGTTCGCCCGGGGTACCATCGGTAGCAACCTTTTAATACCATTCTAAGTGTAATAATAGCCATCTATCATTTTTTTTTTTGGCTTGAACCAGACAGATGATTTTTTTTTAAAAAAACAAATTAACCCTTTATTGGTCACAAGTTTACAAGTGAGACCTATGCCAAAAGTTTATATATATAGCTGTATACAACTTTAATAACGCTAGAATGTTTTATATGATTATTATTCACGACACTGAAGGCATCATGATTTAGAAAGGCTGAAATGTCAAAACCAGATTTTGTACAGATGACTTGTGAGGAGTTGTGCCATTTGTAAGATCAGTACATATCGGTTCTGTTTATAGTATTCTGTTATGTACCTTTTAGATTGTCTATCCATCCAACTCTTGAACAAAAGTAATAATATTAATGAATCTGTTTACTATCCTGGTATCCAAAATTTACATATTTCCTTTAGGCTCAACCCGCTTGTCAGAGAAATCTCTTCGAGGTCACTACTGCATCCTCTAATAGAAGGACTAAATGGTACAGGCCTTGACAGGCAATTCTGTTAAGCTATCTATCAATTGAGTAGTTGGTGATTCAAGCAACTTATCCATCGCTTTAATACCCTTCTTGTTCTCCAGGATGGCACTGAGATCAACTCCAGGTTTCTCTCAGGTAAATACGTTCAGACTTACATAGAGCGCAGTCTTCAAGAGGTGGTGGACCATTTCAGGCTGGCTGCATGCTCAGCTGTAATCTTTTCCTGAGGCTTCCACTTTCTCAAAGTAAGATTTCAGGGTGCTGTAGCCAATTCTCAGCTGTATCGCTCTACTAACCGTATGACGTCTTGCGTTTGTTATAACTTTTGCAGAGAAGACTATCATTACCAGGGTCCTCATGTGATCCAGATCTGTTGTACTTCCTTTAAACGCTGTCTTCGGTCCTGGAGTTGTAGTGCGATCTCCATACTAACCTTATCTCAGCTGTAGTCCCTAGTTTAAGATACTCAAATGTCTTTTGAGTTTCCTGGTTTCTTTCAAGGTGGTCTTCTGCCCAAAAAACTTTTACATCTCCCTCCATTTGACAGGTCTGATATGAAAAAAAAAAAAGTAGTTCTAATTGCTTACCTTTGGTCGTCGGTTTCCCCCTATTGAATAAGTCTTATAACCGGGTTTCTTGAATTAGCACTTCTAGGTGCGCTAAGAGCAAAGCACATGCCAAGTGCCTCTGCTCGCCGACTAGAAAACGGGCTGACCAAAAATAGATTCATAAACAATCATATCTTCCCAAAATTGTAACATTTATATAAATCAAAATTCATTATCAACAAAACAGACTAAGAATAGGCAGAAGCTACAGGTTGATTTTACAAAAAAAAAAAAAAAAAAAAAAAAAAAAAAAAAATTAAATGAGAGTTTCTTGTTCATCCATTTATATATAAATATATAAAAGGTATGTGTCATTGCAGTTTTGTCGACATCTATCAGGTTTTCAAAAAGTCCCCCAAAAAAGGATTTTTTTAAAGACATGATAGTCGAATTCCCCATGCCGTTTAAAAAATAATATTATTATTATTATTAATTAAAGCAAATCTAATTATGGCATGTAGGCTCTTCCACTAACATTTAGAATCAACAGATTTTCTTCAGCAGGCCGCTCTCGAAATATGCAGCGGTACAGCATGTAACGATGTCTCACCTTGACACCTCCCGCCGAAAGAAGGCCGCCAAGCCTGTGAAGGGCATCAAGAATCATCGTCCCTTGCCAAACAAGATTAAATATGAAAAAAAATATAAAATTAAATAAATAATAAATAATTTTCAAAACAAGGTGGCATGAATAAAGCCGTCATTTGCATCCATTATGAAAGTAATGACATGAGGATAGGGTCCTGTTGGCTCGTGAACAGAAAAAAAGACAATACAATTGTTTTGTTGTCGGGCTGGTAGGCGAAACCTTAATCCTAGACATATACGGTAACAACAAGTATAGTGAAAAAACGGTAGTTCATCTCCATAAATACATCTGTCTTTTTCTTTCACGACCTGATTTTGTTTTAACAATGATTCACATGGATTTTTTTTTTTTTGAAATGAATTAATTTATTATATTAAAGTGCGCTTATTTTACATATCTTGTAACTACGGTGATAACCTATAGAATTGACCAAGAAGACAGACATTGCCCAAGCCACGCTTGGACAGTTCTGACAAAACTTATTATTTGTTGCAAACTTAGTTACGCTTGCAGCCAGTGATGTCAGTAATCTGGCTAGGGCACTCAATCTCAACAAAGGAAACTGAAGGGTTGTCAGAGTTCTCAAAGAAGTCGTATCTCCAGTCGCAACCGATCTGGAGATCAGAGGGCAAGTTCTTGCACTCCTCAGCAGTGCTGACACCACCGTAAGTTTGACCCCAGGCGCTGGCGGGCATGTTCCACTGGGTAGTGCAGCCGGTGGAAAAGAGACCGAAACCACCACCGGGCATGGCAATGTCAAAGTGGTTGGAGCTGAGATCGGTACCAGTGTTGGTAATCTGAGCAACCATCTGCTTACCAGAGGCAGGGCCCTCGTTGAAGGTCATAAGAACACAAGTGCAGCACATGTTAGACTCGCCGTAGCCAATCATAGAAGCGGCAACGAAACCAAACGCAAGAGTAGAGTTGATGGCAAAGGGCTGCTGGTTGGAGCACATGTACGAGTCACCACCAACGCAACCAGACTGGTCATTAACGCCAGAGATAGTCTTACCGTCAGCCTTGCAAGCAGCAACAGGAGCAGAAACATCAGCCTTACCGTTCCAAGCACAAGAGGGCTTGCAGCAATCCCAGTAGCGGGTGGTCTGACCAATACCAGACTTACCTCCCACAATGGGAGTGAAAGAAAGCTGGTTGTCGGAAGTAGCAGATGCAGAAGCCTCAGGGGCCTTGGAGCTCGCGGCAGGAGCAGCAGCAGCAGAGTCGACAGCGGAAGAAGAAGCCTTGGGGGATTCGACAGGAACAGGGGCAGCAGAGGTCTTGGCAGCAGCAGAGGTCTCGGGGGCAGCGGCAGTAGCAGAGGTCTCAGTAACGGCGGCAGCAGCAGAAGTCTGAGGGGCGGCGGCAGCAGAGGACTTAGAAACAGTCTTCTGGGAGCCATTGTCTACGGCCTGCGTAGACGCGGGAGCAGAGTCAGCGTGGGAGTGGCCAGAGCCGGGAAGGCACTGGTGGTAGTACTCGTTAACGACCTGGCAGGTAGAGCCAGTCTGGCAACAAGTAGTACCAGTAAAGTCCTTACCACCGCACTGCTGGTAGAAGGGCTGGCATCCCGAGTTATTGGCATCCTCAAGACATTGAGAGTAGTAGTCATTTTGCACAGTGCAGGAAAAGCCAGTTTCACAGCAAGTGGCGCCAGACCAGTTGATGCCGCCACACTGCTGGTAGGCAGGGGCACAGGCACTGTCACTAGCGGCAGCCATGGACAAAAATGCAGACACAGTCAATGCTTTAAACAACATGATAAAAAAGAAATGAAATTAAAAACTAAGAAAGAAGAGAAACGAATGCTTGGTTAAAGAAAAAAAAATGAAGACATAGCTCAAGGATATGAACTTGTATTTATAGTTGAGAAAGTACTATAGTATTTGCGGGTGTTCCAGTGAATAAAGGCCCCTTTTGATATTAGTAAAAATAACAGGATTGTGGCCTACCAGTGACTACGAGCTTTTGGACTTTAGTGAGAGTAAAAAAAAAAAAAGAAATATCAAAAACCTATATGATATCATGGCTACACAGGGGGGTTTTTTACTCTTGTAGGTTGTTGTTGTTGTTGTTGTTGCTGTTGTGACATGGATTATGGCTCTCGGAAGTATCATATTTTTTATTCATGAGGCAGTAGAATGCACGTGAAGGCTGTTAACAATGTAAAGAGTACATTATGCTTTTATAACTTGGTGGAAATATATACAGAGATACAGTATATAGACTTGGCTTTTTTGATGATTGTCAGACTTCAGATCTTCAACCGTAGAGCTTTGCTCAAACCCCCCGCCTATGGTATTGAGTTTGTACGCCCACAATCATTGAAGGGGGGAATCCCAATACTGGAAGGACAATGCAAAATCTTGATCTGCTTGCGGGTGCATTGCATCTTGCACCTGAATTTTCCAGCTCAACTTGGAAATACCACTGGCTTGGCTGGAAAAAATTATCATGGGTTGAGCCAACGGTCCCCAGCGCAACCAAGGTCAATTAGCAACGTGCATCACATGAATCTATGCAAAAAACATCAGACTCTCATGGATGTTGGTTGTGGCTAAGTCCTCCTGAGTCCTGAAATCTTCGCTCCTGGTCTGATTTTCATAATTTGGCTATCCCCGGTTTCATCATTTTATCCCTCCTTTCTTAGCTTTCATTTTCCGGTCTGCTTTTGCCCACAGAGGCCTTATTAAACCGGGTCTTGAAGCTACAAAGACATTATAAATCTCAATATTATCAGCAGTCATTAGATTTTGAATTCTTTCTGTTCAGTATAAATTGACCAAAATCAGAACTTTTTTCCCAAATGGGTCACTTTTCAAACACCATTAAAAAAAATTAATAATGAAAAACAATACAGGTTTGGGAAATTATGCATTTTTAGTGCTGTCAAGATTTCACCTGAAACGCGTCGGCATAATTTTTTTTTTCATCGTGCTTTGCTGCATCTTTATGTCACAGCTGCTCCCTGATCCATACTCCTAATTGCTTGTCCTTCCGATATTGCTGTCTTTGAATCTTAGTAGCGGGAAGGAATAAATAAAAAGCCAGAGATTCAGCATGCTGCTATCTACGTCACAGGAGTCTCAAGTCCCCTAAATCGCCAACTTCCGGCTATGAAAAGACTTGGGTTTTAATCTCATTTCAAATAAGTCCACTCCTATAAAACATCTGCATTGTTAAAAGTCTTTTTCTCCACTTTAGCAGCTAAGGGAAATATTCGCCTCACTACCCGAAATAATACTCTCACCTAAGGCCAGTGTGGCACAGTTAGCATGGCAAAGAGCATAACTCCAAACGTTACTAGATAGATATATGTTGTTGATTGATAATCAAACATTGCTATTAGAAGCCATTAATAAATCTACGGGGCTAGAGTAGTCTTCATTTTTGATATATTATCCATAAAAGTTGCAAGCAGAACGTTGCCAAATATTAGTCCTCAAATTGACTGAAAGAATCATATAATAGATTTAAACCCTATAGGTTATTGATTGCCAGGAAAGAATTCTAAAGGCTAAAGGGAAAAAATAAAAAAGAAAAAAGAAAAATTCAAAACATTTTGTATCCAAAAAATTCATCAATGACTTCAGCTGTCTCCTGCAACATGTCAGCCCCAGAAGTTACAAATATGTAGTACCAAACGTTCACGAATTGTTTTTTATATTAATTATCGCCTTGCAAAACCTGAAGCTGGGTTCCATTTATGATAATGGCCTAGTTGGTATTGTACATTTGCACCAGCTTTGGTGCAGATTTGGATGAAAACTTGGTGACACAAAAGTCTTCTCAGGAGTAAGCTGTGAGGTTTTTTGTCCTTAGATAGGGCTCACAGATGTTAGTTTCACAACCCATGGCTGATAATTTATCTCGCGCAGAATTACCAGCAACAAAAGCTATCATCATATGTTATGCATGCGCAACTTTCGGGTTTTAAAGAAGGGTAGAAAGAGTATATTTTTTTCCAAAAAAATTATACAAAAAGTTATATAAGACATTAAAAGGATTGACAAGAAACGAAAAAAAAAAAAAAAAAAAAGATTATCAGAAATACAAATTAATCAAAATGAAATCGAGTAGGAAGGAAGAAAAAAAAAAAATGAAGAAAAAAGAAAACCCGCCACAATATGAAAACAAGAAAACTAAACTAAAACACCCATAATCATAGCAGCAGCCATCATCGAGAACCCGACAGAGTTCTGGAGAGCGCCGGAGCTTTCCGTGGTAGTGGAAGCTGGCGCCGCTGCAGCAGATGATGAGGCTATCACTTCGGTCGTCGTCGGATTCGTAGAATTGACGCCGCCGGTGGCCTCAAGGTTGTATAGCGCAGTTCTTGGGTTAGTCAAAAGTGTTGCAACAGAAGATACTTCAAAAGTTTGCAAACCGTGGCGTGTAGTAGTTACAACTGTGGCATGAGTAGCTTGAAGACCCAGACCAGTCCGGGAGATTTTGAGACTGGTGTCCAAGACAGGCTTGGTCGTAGGCTTTGAGCTAGTCGTAGACGCAGCACTGCTACTACTGGGAATACTACTACTTGTAGGAGTACTGGATGTAGTAACAATACTTGAGCTACTCGATGAAGAGTAATAGGTAGAAGTGGTGGGAGCAGCGCTGCTTGAAGTAGTTGATTCAACAGTACTGGAAGTAGTAGGTGCTTCCGAAGTAGAAGAGCTGGATGTCGAAGACGAGGTGGTGGCCGGAATAGAGCTCGATGTGGGAGCCGCTGAAGAGGTTGGAGTCTCAGATGTAGTAGGAGCAGGTGATGATGAAGTGGTGGGGGGAGAAGAGGAGGATGATGATAATACTTCAGATGAAGAGGAAGATGATGACGACGACGACGAAGATGACGATGAGGACGGTGACGAGGATGACGAGGATGACGAGGATGATTCTGCCGAACTAGGCTCAGACTCGGAGAATGCGGCAACTTGATCTTCTTCTTCAGAGTCCACCTTATTTTTAGAGTTTTGTTTGGTACTACTGCTACTACTACTACCTCCACTAACTTCAAAAACCTCAATTTGAATGCTCGAACCAGACGTAGCGGTACCAACACAGAAATCACCACCACCGGCGCCACTGCTGGCGTCACCAGAAGTGACTTCGTTGACACCGTTCTTGGAGGGGTCGATAGAGCAAGGCAAGCCGTTACAGTTACCTCCTTTACAAACGAGACGAACACCAAAAGTAGGCAGAGTAGTTTTGAATGGGCAATCATCCTCAAGGTAAACCGGGTTCCAGCCAATCTTGACAAAGGTATTGCCATTGTTGTCAGTGTTGGCACCAGCGACATAGGGCGACCAGTTGCCAATGGGCTTATTCTTGCTTCCCCAAACGCAGCCCTCCTCAGCACCAACGCCAGGAGCGTTAATATAGTAGTGAGCAGCGGTGCTGACCCAATACGAAGGATCAGGAACGGCAATGACTTTAGAGCTACCCGCCGAAATCTCAGTGGGAATAATCATAGCTTCATTGCCGGGAAGAACTGTTTGACAAAACGATACTACATCTCCACACGAATTCAGGGCAGCGGCGCCAGAAGTACCGTCAGCACAGTAGTCCTTTTTGGGAAAAGGCTTTTCAATTTCGCCGTCTTCGTTGCAGTAAAGACCGCCATTCATTGATGCCGGGTAAGAGTAAGAGGTAGCGGAGGGGTCCCATTGCAGACTCACCTTACCAGGGGGACAGGCGTAAGGGCAGTACATGCCGGGCTTGCAGGGCTGGTCAGGAGACATGGCCCAGCCGGCGTTCTTTTCGTTCGGGGTAACAGCTACAAGGCCGGCGTCGGTGGGGAATGCGCACTGGCCACTGCGCTTGACGTGAGCATTATGGGAGTGTTGTTGTGAGTTGCCGATGTTACTATCCTTGTTGTGGACATGGTTACGGTTCGCTGGTAAAGCTGAGACTAAGCTGAAGAGATACGAAGCTACAACAACGGTCGACACTTTGCTAAAGTGCATGGTTGTAGATAAACTGATGTTATTGTAATACTTTTTTGGAAGAGTCGTAAGAAATACTAAAAACAATCGATTGGAGAAGCGATGGAGCTACAAAGACGACAGAGAGTAATATTTAAAGGAGTGTGTGTGTCGTCAAGAGGTATCGCGCTAGTTCGTAGGGTCGAATGACTTGAATATCTACGGCTGGCGGGAGAGGGTGAGCGTCCAAGGGCTGTGTGTAGTGACGGAGTGTCGATATAAAGGAGTGGTTTTAGTTGGCGTAAGGAGCGGCAAGGGTATACAAAAGGCGATGATAACTGAGAAAAGAGAGGGAAAGAAGAAAAAGGAGAAGGAAAAAAAAGTTGAAAAAAGTCGAAAAGGTCAATTGGACAGACAGCGCGTAGAGAAAAAAAAAATTTAATAATAATAATAATAATAATAAATAAACAACAATATACACAGAGAATCTGGCCTTTTTTTTAGGGGGCCTGCGGCCTGATTGATGGTCGTTGGTGACTTTTTTTTTTTTTTCAGGCGCCCATAAGCCAGTGAAGGTGGAGTTTCAACTGGCTCCATTTTGTACGCGCTTGTAGTCAAGTTGGCACACAGGCCAAAACAACTTGAATTTTCCAACGCCAGTGCCTTTTGTCATGTATGTGATGCAAGGATTTCTGGATTTTGCAATATGGTTTTGTATGCTTTTGTCACAATTGTCTCCTAAACAGGCCAAGTACTTGCAGTCTAAATATTTTCTATTCCCCTTTCAGTTTGGGCTGCGTCTTGGCCGTCATGTCATCTTGCAAGAACTTGGACGAAATACCTCAAACCGCAATGACTGTTACCCAATACAGCAATAGCCGTTCCAGATTAGGTTTACCTTAAAATTGGAAAAGGAGGAGCGAAATGCAAAGCCAAACTAGTGGCCACTAAAGCGGAAAGAATGAGGAACTGGGGAAAACTATCCCGGGATTCGGCTTCCTACAAATTAGCCAGTCTGCTTCAAGTTTAAAGATCCAAGTGTGCGGTCATGGCTGATTTCATACGGTTCAGAATCACGAGGAAAACACTAAAAAAGGTCTACATGGCAAATATACACATCAAAAGGGTTTGAACCAATGGGACATTGTGTAGTTGTTTTACATTGCAAATCAATTTTTGTTACATAAAAGTTTTTTTTTTTTTTTTTTTTTTTTTTATATTAAAACAAAAATTAATTTTATTGAAACATTGGAAAGTCTTGGTTCTGTGTGTAACTTTTGTTTCTTTAATGTTGTTCTCATTGATATTGGCTGGTAGTAGATGACAAACGGCAGTATAGTAGACCTCCTGAAAGCAATGATGGTATGTCTCAAATGTATCATCTGACACTGACCAATTATCTCGATATCTATTCTTTCGTATATATATTGTAGCGAGCAACAGAAACTACCTGTGTTATCTACACTGCCTTATTATCTGAGTTTATAAAGCCTTAGGTTTAATAACAAATTAATTTCAGCATCCTAGTTTCATCTGAGCCTACATTTATAGAAACTCTTGGTTTAAACTTTTATCAAATGCCTCTCTCATCCTTTAAAATTAAACTGTTGTTACATAAGAAACACCACTACTTATAGAGACATACAACCGACGTCAATTTGTTTTGTGTAAATCTATTAATAATGAATTTTACCCCTAATTTTTCGTTAATTGTTTACATCTGGTTATTGCGTTTACCATTGGCTGGCCAAAATATACTACATGAAAGTTCAAATGACGTTAAATTGTTACTATTGTGTATATAGGTTCATAATTCATCTACAAAAGCTCAATAACGAAAACAATTTGCAGATAGTCTTCTCCTATTGGATAAATCAGCCTAATAAACCATGATTTATAAGTATCAAGTATATCAAAGGTCTAGCTTCTTTTTTTTTTAAACTAGACATTTCTTCATGTGGCAATACTCATTACCAATGATTTTTAAATGTACTGTTTTGAAATGATCCTTTTTTTCTAGCTCAATTATACAGCCGACTATCATTACTGTATAATGTGCTAGCATTAGTCTCCAGCATTTCACATGCACAAGTTATAAATCTGATATCAAAAAAAATTCTTGAAATACCAATAGATTTAATTGATTTGATAAAAAAAAAAAGGTTTTATAGGTTTCATAAGTGTTTATATGTTTAGAAGTGCTCTTGAATATAAGGAAATGGGAGCCAATTTAAGCATTATATATCGGTTTCGAAAGTCTCTCTATTCTAGGATTCCAAATGCCGTTGATATTTGTAAAAGCACAAGTCATAAATCTCTAATCCCTAGGCAATCTATGGTTCTATGAATGATTAAGTAATATATTAGCTAATGGCATACCCAAAGATAAAAGAACAACAAAAAAGTTTTACAAAGGAATTTAGTATAGTAACTGGCAACAATGCTTTTTTCTTGCTATTACTTGTTAAATTTAAGGTGCTTTGGTATGTAAACTTGGGCCCTCTAGTTTCTTGGTTCTCGTGATTTTCTCATCCAGTGTTTCCTTAGTGACCGATGGCCTTGTACACTGAAAAGGCCAGTGAATTATAGGTTATGAAATTATTTTTATCGCAAAGCTAGTACAGTATCTTGATGTTGTAAAATGAATTCTTTTATCAACATTATTTTTAATATGACTAGCTGGCTGTGCAGAATGTAACTTGGGATACATGAATCTTGCAGATCAAAACAAGAGATTATCAAAAATAAAATAAGACATTGACAAGCTGTTTTTAATCAAGCAAGTGGTCTAAAAATCAATACACAGTAAAAATTCTAAAAGCTTGGCCACCACGGCAAGGCCCTTTTCTGACATTAGTCCATTGAGGTCAAAGGAACTGTGGTGTTCTTACAACAGCACATTTTACTTACACTTGGAAAATCAGTCTCTTGTCCTTACATCAAACAGTTACAAACAAAATTATAAAACTAAATGGCATACAAAAAAGTCATGAATTTCAATAGTTGATAGGGTGTACTAATAGCTTTATCTTTGTATTGTATTAATATGCCTTAATTTAATGCTGATGTTGCTGATTTGCCAATTCTTTAATTCCGTATCACCAATTATTCAATCTGGATTCGAATGTCTTGTACCTAAATTACATTTGATTATAGAATACAATCCTTTTATTGTGCCAAAAGTTTAGAAAGAAGCAAGCTAAAAGCAGTTTATTAAAATCGAAACAGTCTTTGCTTGCTGTCTTCTTAAAAAGCGCATTTGAAGGTTTGATATTGTGTTTTCAGAGTTTACTAAAATGATTAAGCTATATTCAGGCAGTACCAAACTGTTAGTTGCCACCCCACATAACCATTTATTAAAGAGAAAACCGTTAGGTACTATCAATTATTTTATCGTTAATTTACAGGTCATAGATTGTGCAAAATGTATATATACCCAATAATGGCTTGTTATTATGACGCTAACAACTAGGTCACTTGAAGGCCACTTTGCTTTAGTTAAACTGAATTAAACTGTTCTTCCTAATCAGTTCTGCCAGGTTCCTTTTAAACAGAATCCAGGGGGAAGTCATCAACACCTAATTCCTAGTTAATAGACTCATGTTTTTTTTTTTGGGATCATATATTTCTAGCTGCTAAAGACTATACCATCACAGCAGTTTTCCCATAAACCCTAGTTTTTAAAGCCAGCTGCTCACACCACGCATTTCTCAACGGCATCATGCCATATATAACACATCATAGCACACTATAACCCACACTTCAGCATTCACTCAGTGATTCAACACAGGTGCTCAGTGTCACACCCGTGCGGAGAGAATCAGCAAGTTGAGACGCAGTAGAGACGGGAACTATTCTTGCTAGAACAAGGGACGTAAAATAGCATGACTGTGTCACGATACATTGCCGGACTTGAATCGCCATTGCAGTTATTCAACAATACAATATCAGCTATTCAACGACACAACACCATGCCTGCCATAGATTACTACTAACCCTGACTACGACTAAACCATCAAGTGGAATACTGGTTGTGGGTGGATAAAAGCATGTACTAATTTTAACCTTATTCGAGACCCAGAAGATCTATAACTTCAGAAGAGAACCAACTTAAAGATGGTTGGAAGGGACATCGTCATACGGGACGAGAACTAGGAATATTTTATTGAAAAACATGACTCCCATTCTTAGGGAGTAGACGTTGAGGATATACTTCTGGATTCAGTTTAAGTGGAACCTGACAGAACTGATTAGGAAAAAACAGTTAGCCAGTTTTAAGTGGAACGATTCAAGCTAACAATAAATTTCTACGAGGCTTTTCTATTTCCATACGCAGAATACACGTAGCAACCTTAATTCAAGTTAAGGTTCTTGGGCAGGCATGATTACAAAATCTAGGCAGTAGTGTGAAAGGCACCTAAAGGTACATGAAGTACATGCATTTTATGAATTTACCGACAAACGATAAGTGCTTTACTATGAACTCAATGCATCCGTAACCAGAAAAACTCTTAGTGATAAAAGAGGTTAATGTCGCTAGCCTTGCTTTTATAACCCAACACCAGACAAACTTCTCATCTCGATGCACAGAGAGGAATGTCGGCTGTAACTTTAACTGGAGTTGTACACAGGGCAGAATGACTACGCCACATACAAGTCATCAATTTTATTTTATTTTTTTTAGCATCGTATTTTAAACATGGCAGTTTATCATCTAAAATCGGTATGGTGTCATAGATCTTTAGCTGACCGATTGCAGTCTTCATTTATTGAGCGCCTGTATTGGGAAGTCACAACCGGCGTGTACTTAGACTTTACAGTCAGCCACACAAGTGGCAATCGATACTTCAGGAAGAAACTTTTGGATTTCTGGCGGATTGGGCTCCTCGTCGGTATGTCTTATTTCGACATTACTGTAATTGGTCAAGCCATAGAGCTCACACTACAAAAAGTGTACCACCTCAATGACTTTTACGCCGCTTATGTCATGCTCGCACAAACTGGTTTAAACTGTGCTAAAAGATTCTCCAGCCTTGTTACTACCCCAACCCATGAACCTTCTTTTTTTTTTCATTTGGTTCTGCAACTTCGTAACTTTTCCTTGAATCACCCGCTCAAAAACCCTTTTACTAACCGTTTAAAGTGTAGTGTGCCTTTTATCACTGCCACAATAGGAAGTATTTTTTTAGAATAAGAAAAAAGAAATGTTTGTTTTGCAGAACTTTTCTTTTCTTTTCCTTTTTTTGTTTTTTGTTTTTTGTTTACTACTTCCGTACCGATAGTTTGGATCTAACTTTTTCTTTTTTTCTAAAGCGATCAACATAGTTCTCTGTCTTGACCCAATCCACCCTTGATGTGGGGTCACGTGAGGAACTAAGCAAAACCCTACACTGGCTTGTGTGCGTGCGGTGTATAGGTTTGTCCATCCATTCTGGTTCTGAACGCGATTTGAAAACCAGTATATCCAAAGTGAAAAGTACATTAAACATTGCGGCTTACTGCCTTGGAAATACAAGGAAATTTAATTAACTTGCCACCGTCGGTATTATTTGAACTGTTTTGATTTTTTTTTTTTGAGCCCTAGGTTTTGAACCATGATACCTTGCGGGAATTTCTAGAGAGACTTTACAAATTCTTAAGTAGCTTATGATGGGCCAAGTGGCCATGCCTGCATACCGGTACTGACTATACCACACCTGGACGTAAATAAAAAACAGTTTAAAAAAAAAAAAAAAAAAAAAAAAAAAAAAAAAATTATTATTATTATTATTATTATTATTATTATTATTATTATTATTATTATTATTATTATTATTATTATTATTATTATTTTTATTATTATTATTATTATTATTATTATTATTATTATTATTATTATTATTATTATTATTATTATTATTATTATTATTTGGTTTAGCTAGCTGTCAATGCCTCGAATTGTTGCTCAATAATTTCACAGGTTTATGTTTTTTTTAAAAAATTTTTGACATTAGAATATCCCAGGCACCTTGCAAAATGAACTCGCCTGGTATGTACTGTCTGTACCTACTAAAACACAACCGCATTACACCCAACGGTGCTTGGAAATCGCAGTGCGAGAATGGGCCCTAGCCCATTCACATATGACCTGTAGATCATTTGGGATCAATGCTACGAGTTTTTTAAGCCAACGCGGTCAAAAAAGAAAAAGCTCATCATTATATCACTCTTACTACGGTTATAGTATCAGCCGCCCATAGTTCTAAAGCTTGGTCTTGAATTGGCATCAAGTTTGCTTTATAACTACTCAATCCTTGATTTACGGCTTGTATAAACATTTTGGATTCTTTAATGAATTTGACAACAAACATTATCATAACACAAGCCTAGGTGGCCAAACCTATTTATTTTTAACGCTAAGATCTTGTAATTTCATCTACCAAGATTAGATTTTTGCATGAAATTAGTCAAAACTCGTGGTTGATTTAATTTGTTTGTCGTGTTTTTTGACACCAACTAGAGAACTGAGTTGTTGGTAGTGAGCTGCTTGCCAACTGTTGGTTAATACAACTTGGTAGCCACCGCAGATCGTAAAGTGCCATTAGCATACAAGTTCTAATTTTATGACTCTGGCGTTGAAAATGGGGCCTATCCAAAAAAATCAAATTTACTCATGTATTCAAGAGGATGTGGATTCAGTGTTCCAGAATGCTTTCTACTCTCCTCAAGTCTGGTAACTAAACAGCTTTTTTTGCTGAGTTCTGGGCTTGTGATCTACAAAGTTTCTCATGTTTTCTATGAGAAGTAGATTAATGTTGACTTTACAATTGAATTAGTTCCTTTGGTTCTTCCAAGCAGTATTCATCAAAGCCATTGTGTTAATTATAGCATCATATCGGATTTCGGACCTTGGCTTCGATAAGTTTCTGTATAGTCTTGGATTTAACTTGAATGGTCCAAATACATACTGTTTTATTTCACATACGTCATATTGAAATGTAGGAGGATCCAGGAAGCTTGCTTTTTATTTAATTTTTTCTTTCTTTTATAATAGCTTATTTTATAGAGCTACCTCTTTTGTTCTATTTTAAACGTGTACGCCATTTTCTATACACTAGAATAAAATAGGACTCATCCACTAATGATAATTCAAGGTTGTCATTAAAATGGATGAAATTTTTCAAATGTGTCTAAATAAAACGCCCGACCACATGACAAGAATAATGATGTATCTTTAAAAAATTACATTAAATCAAATACCAAGTTCTTTAATTCAACCCAATAAAATTATATATCCAATCATGCCTCTAGTTTAGTAGATGTTTAATCTATATAGATTTTAAAGTGTTGGTTATAATTGTAGCTTTAAGTTGTATTACCCAGAAGCTATTAATTGTAATTCGTTTCACAGGATATTGATACTCCAGATTTTGTCTTCAGGAGTTGATCATCAAGAATAGATTTCAGTTGAAAAGACTAATATGTACGCTATATAGCTAAAGTCTTCAGCTAACAACGTTAAGCTCAATCTGAGTTTAGTTTATTGATTAAAATTCCAAAAATAACCTGTTATTAGGCTGTCGCTATGGCATTATAGAACCCTTGAATTGCCGGTAATAGAACACTTCTAATTTAATTTCCTTCAGAAATAGAGGTCATTTGCATGTCAACTAAATCCATGGCCTAATTAAAAATATGGTTATTAACAGTTAGTTTCATCTACTACTTTAATTAACTTCATTGCTTGCAATTCGTGACTTGAGAATAACTATAAAAGACTTTCTGATCACGATTATCCCTAGAATCCATTCTATTATGTAGTTACTCGTTTAATGTATGGATTAATAAGGAATGTACATGCTGGATGCCATTCTCAACACATCACCACTAAGGGGAAAATCTGCTGTGATTCTTTAGCGCGTGTAGTTTGAAAACATATTCCAATGGCTCTTTCTCCTGACCCCGCAGGAGATAGAAGCGTATCAGCGGTTTGAAATCTCATGCTTATCAGTATAAAACTAAACCCCCGCCCTGAACCGAGATTAGTGTCTTTTTGTGGGCATAATTATTTTTGGGCTTCTAAAGTAAGCCAGTAGAGGCATGAAAACCCGGCACGGAATGAACAGATACAATTTTATGTCTAGTTCGTTTTACGATCTTCTAGTGTTTGCTGAAACTTGTGAAACAAAACATTATAGCTCGCCTCATAGGTGCACCAAACATGGCAAGCGTTTTGAGCTGTTTGTTTCATAAGTTCTATCTAGACGTGTGTCCACAAGAACCAAATTTTCACCTGGTTAATTCTCGCGGAACATACGGGCTGTTTTTAGCATGTAATGAACGGCTCCATAACCATGCTAACAACAAGACACTGAAAACCATGAGGTTAGGCAACCATTCCTTTTATTAACCATAGTCTAAACTTCTCTAGCTGCTTTTCCCGCAAAACCCTAAGGTAAAGGTCTATTATTCTCTTTCTAGACCATCATGTTTCCCCGGTGATTACTTGTAAGACGCCATGCCTGCTAAGATTCCGTCGGCTTCTGAAAACTGTAGCACAAGCGGTAAACTTCTACAGCTTAAAGCAAATTCTCGGAAAAAAAAAAAGTTTTTTTCTTGCTGTGCAAGTGATAGCAGGTGAGTAATGACATCATTTTTACACGTAACTAAAAAATAAGGTTAGTCTGTAAGAGGAAGTTCAACCGGAACAACTTAAACCACATGAATACGGTAGCAACATCAGGACAAGTATGGTTTTGGTATTATGTGTACATCTGTAATCCTTAAACTTTTCTTTTTAGTGTCAAACTTTGTTGTACTCGCTAGGTATGTTGAAGAGTACGCTTGAAGTCTAAGTTGGGCTGCAAACAAAACAAAAAAGCGATCGCATAAAGATTTTCTTGTTTTGCAACGTTGGATTTTGAGTTATTCCATACTATCATGATTTATGCAGAGAGCTGTACATTAGGTGTATACTTTATGCAGTACCCGTAGGCTGTGTCCACGGATAAAGCCAGTCACCCAACCTTCAAATGAATTTATAAATAGGGCTGTCTTTCATGTTGGTGTAATTCCATATACCAACAGAGAATGTAGGCAGGAAAGACGTGCTATAATAATTGAATATCGCTCGACAACGATTTAGATAGACACAAGGGGGCCCCTATCTTCGTGGGTATCTTTAACTGTTGCTTGGGATTGTCGGGAGAAGAGTAAAAATCAGAAGATCTGATTGCATTATGCATAGCTTAGCTGTATAATTGATTCAAAGAACTAGCGTAGGCAATGAGCTGTACTTCAGAGTCCAAATCGGTAGTTAACAAGGAGAGAAGACCAATATAAAACCATTGTAGAAATTTATCAAGTACAAAATTCTTTTCACGAGAAGTTCCATAAATCCCAAGTCTAGCTAAATGACAGGAACCTCACATTGTCACTACGTTTTCCGGTCAACGTATAAAATTTTTCATCCACTAACACTTGTACACGAGAGCTATTTACATGTAGACTTGCAGCTTGCCTCCGTTATTCTCAAAATCACATATTTCCTAGCGGCTGGTTTTGTATGCAACTAAAGAGCTCTAAACAGGAGTTGTAGATCGGATTGTGCAAGCCATTACGGGTCTATGCTGTTATCCCTACTGCCGGCCGTGTTCCACACCCAGGCAGCAATTGCAATTTGCAGGCCTGCTGGAGGAATTCGACTTCAGGGCTATTTACATACGTACATGCTGGGCTACAGAGGCGACTTTTTTTTTTTTCTTTTTGACTTTTTCATAACGATGACACTTTGAAGTAATAAAGATGCAGGACATGTTGTGTAGTTGCAAATGCTGGCTCCTGCATCTACACCTCCCCATTCTGTACGCTGCGCGGTCAACTTGACCAAATCATCGCGCAGAAATTAGCTAGTTTGAAAACCGACGCCACGAAGTTCTCTGAGGTTATAATCAAGGATCGTCGGGTCATCGTCAATTAAAATCATAGCGGCATGATATACGCATATTCACAGCATAGTGGGTGTGATCTTGTCATTCCTGCCTTTGTGCGCTATTGGTAACTGCCGCTGTAAAATATTGGTAGTTGTGACACTGTAAACTGTTTGCAAACGCAAGCACAGGTTAACTTGAAAAGTTGCTACAGGTCTGCTGAAGTGGGGCGTCCTGAGGTTTAAGCCTTGCGATTTGATGGAAGAGTGCCAGCCTTTCCAGGTCTTTTTGCCTCTAATGATGCAAGTATGTCATCATGGTATACTGTCGTCCCGGTGCACGAAAAAATAAACCGATATTTTGAGTATTCTATAGTGTTCCTTTTCTTTTCTGTAGTGACAGGGGGTGAGCCGCTGAGACGTTGGGTGCTAGGGCTTCGAGTTTTAGCATAACATTATAAAAGCTATGTGTTTTGATATCGCGTGCGCAAATCTGCTAATCTTGGGGTCAAATCAACGGATGACACCAGGTCCAAAAAAAAAAAAAACAAACGAGCAACCTTCATGCATCTATTGACTCAGAAACCTTATATTTGAACAGGTTTATTTGGAAAATAGACGGAAGTCTTTAAGAGGCGAAGGGGGAAGGAACCGTCGGCCCCTAAAAACAATGTCTGTTGCCTCGTCAAGCCTGCTCATGTAATAGCATATGTATGACCGTATCCTGCTTTAAGAAGCATAGTATGTTATCGTCAAATTATTTTAATACAAAACGACGTCACGGTGGCTTAAGGTTGGGGCCCTTTACAAATCAGCCTTTAGAACGTGATGATTGGCATGTACACACAACGCTATAAAAGGAAAAAAGAACTGGGGAAAAGTTGAGGCTGCAGTTATACCCAAACAGGGTCAAACTGTAGGTCTGCCGTTCATGTATAAAATACTCATATAATCAGGTTAGTGTGAGTACATTCAATGGATACAAAAACAAAAGAAGTTTGAAAAGAAAAAATGTGGTACTTAATAGTACTGTTGGCATCTGTACCTAGACTAGCGTACATGAACCAAAACAAACAAGTGAAAACTGTTCATGTAGATAACTTCGGCAACATACAAGGCATGTATTGTAGTTGAAAACACTGTGGCACTAGCCCGTCTGCTCATCCCATGCGTTTTCTTTCTTTTTTGTTTATGTGGAAGGCTTTTAACTGCTCTAACATGCACTCTTCACGGCTTAAACACCATCTGAGGATTATATAAAATTGGAAATGTGTGATATGGAAATTCACCCTAAGGCTGCGTAATAAACTACTAAGCCTATTCATTAATGTATACACATTCCACACTACACTAAAAATCAAATGGGTTGTTTCTTCTGGTTAACGATAAACGATGTGATGCTTTAATAGACTCAATGGCTGAATTTCAGATTGCTGGTAATAGCGTTATATTCCTGTTCTCTTGATCAATCACACGGTTAGTTTGATAATGGTAATATAGTGATATAGGATTATTGATATGGTATCCAATGCACACAGCCGTCATCTGAGTGACTTCTCCAAGTGTAACCGTGTGTGTCTATATACAAAACCTCCTATATAGCTTCTCGCGGCATTAAAAAACACGCGTTAGATTATTTTTCAAGCAAATCATGACTTAATGTTAGTTACTGGCAGCTTGTAAGAGTTGAGAATCAAATAACAAGCGCTAATAAACAAAAGTTTCATCAAAACGCGAATTGACCGCTAAACATATATCTATGTATTTATGGGGGACCTTACCCAGAGATATTAATTTGAATACGTTCAACCATGATTTTATGGGAATGAGAAATATCTGCACATGTATAAACGTTCAATAAATTACGTAGCTAATTAAGGAGATCTTAGGGAATGGAGAGGTGCTTAGGTGCTGCACAGGTGTACCCTAGAGGGCATAAATACCCTCTAGAATTGTAGCTTGGCTGCCGATGTGAAAATTTCCAATGGTTTATAATATCTGTCTCCCTAGAGATTAATACTCGCAGTTCAATTCTATTTTCATAGTAAAGAAAATCATTGTCCAAGATTCAGTATTTCGCAGTATTCCCCTGACAACGTTAAAGACTCAAGGCAATCCTATTAACATCACTTTTATTGCACAGGAGTACATTTGTGCTCAAAACCTACCATGCTTGACAAGGATCGATATTTTAGGAAATTTTAAAACCTGGCTCTTTTATTCACCGTCCATCAAAAGTTTGTGGGTACTATTATGCTAGGGGACCGAGGCAGACATCAATACACAAAACTCTAAGAGGCATTTTTAAAAAAACTTTTTTAAGAAAAAAGAAAGTCGCTTGTGTTTTTAATTTTTATTACAACATATTTGTTGTTGACGGTTTTTTCCTAAGACTTGTTTGTTTAAACAATTTTTTTTTAAACTTAAACTGCATGGGCGCCCAAAACGGATAAGAAAATACTTAAAACCAAAAGAATTGAAAGGTTTTACTAAATATGCATAACACATAAATATCAACCAATGCATGTGCACAAAAAATAAACTAGAAGTAAAAAGAAAAAGAAAGTTTGTAGTTAAGATATACCCAAGTACAGACACATACGGTTTTCTTTAACCATTTGTGTGGACATGTGCAAAATTTTATTCAGCTGGCAATGTTTTCATTTTGCTTTTTATTTTTTCTTTTTTTGTGTTTTTTAATAATTTCTTTTTGCAATCATTCAAACTTTTTTTCCCTCCTTTTTTTTTTTTTTTTTTTTTTTCTTTCTTTTTTCTTTTTTCTTTTTTTCTTTTTGATTGTATTGCACTTTTTTGAATTTTTTTTTTTCTTCTCTTCCTTCCCTCTCCCACCACCTTTTTTTTTTTTCTTCACCTCCTCCAATCAGAAGGGTATTTCTCTTGCCTTCGCCTATACAACATCACAATCATCAATGCAACAACACATTCATCATCATCCGCAACCCCAGCACTATCCTCCTCCCCCTCCTCCGCTAGGTCCTCCCGGTCCTCCCGGTCCACATCACCATCATGGGCCATATCAGAACCCACCTCATCCTGGTATCGGTGCAAATTCAATCCCCCCTCCAAACCAGTTTTCCAACAACACCAGCAACACGAATGGGAACTCAAATCCGAGTAATGGATACTACCGCCAGCAATATTCGCCTTATCCAGCTCCGCTGACGTCGTACCCTCCCCAGCAGCAACAGCAGCAACAACAGCAACCCAATATTCCACCATACTCTTCTCCTATTAACCCTCCTCACCCTCTTCAATACCAGCAGCAACCACAACAGCCGCAACAGCAACCTCCTCCAGGCTCTTACCAACCTCCTCCACCGCCTCATCATCAAGGAGCCCCTCCTCCTCTTCCTAGAAATCTGCCATACTCGCCCATAATTCATGGTAACCCCGGAAACCCAGACACCATCAATACCAACAATAACAACTCTCAAAATAATGGTGGTTCTGGCTACTTACATAATCAACCCACCTATGGGTCGACTTCGAATCCCGCCAGTCAACCCATTCCGCCCACCCCTAAACCTGACCCATCTCAGGACCAGAAAAGTTTAACCTTGCCCCCTATTTCACCTCAACAAAGAAACCAACAACAGCCATTAAACAACGCTTCTTCGTCCACTAGTAACACATCATCAACCAAACGAAAAAGAAAGCCATCCATTAGCAGACCCCGTTCTTCCACTCCATCCAACATAATTAACGGTACGCAGCCTGGTTCGTTGGTTTTGCAACAACCTTCTTCCTTTCAGTCTCCCTCATCACCTTCTATGTCAGAAATCGCGTCGCCAAACGCAACGAAAACGAAACGAAGAAGACGCGTCAACTCCCTCAATCAATCAGACGACGCTAAAAAGAAAAAAACACCCATCCCATCGACTTCATCCAATACCAAAAAGACAAAGGAGGCTTCCCCTGTCAACCCTGCTCCTGCCACAAACATGATGGTTACTGTAAAGTCAGACAAAGGTCCTCTTTCTGACAATGATGCTATAATGGCATTAGATCTGGTTACTCTGCAGACCTGGTGTTCACTTGGTTCATTTGCGGATTCCATGCAACTGCCCGAACGAGCCATTAGTTGTTATGAAGCAGCATTGGCGAAGGACCCACAATTTGTGCCTGCTCTAGTTGGCATTGCTGGTGTTCACAGAGATAATGACAATTTTCCAAAGGCCATCGAATACTACCACGCTGCTCTGGCTGTCGATAAGTCAGTTGGAACCACTTGGGAAGCTCTGGCACACTGTTATCTGATGGCTGACAACCTCAGAGACTCATATTCTGCGTACCAACAGGCGCTGAACTTGCTATCCGATCCTAACGTCCCCAAGCTATGGTATGGTATTGCCATTCTCTATGATCGTTGCGAGACTTATGAGCTTGCCAAAGAGGCATTCCAGCGTGTGCTCACCATCGATCCTAGCTACGATAAGAAATCCGACATTTACTTTAGACTCGGAATTATACACAAGCATGAAAAGAATTACCTACAGGCCCTTGAGAGCTTTAAGCTAATTGTCGACAAGCCGCCTGCACCCTTGTCTAGCATTGATATCTGGTTTCAGATTGGCAACATTCACGAGATTTTAGAGGACTTTCAATCTGCACGGATGGCCTACGAGCACATTCTGGCAGAGAATCCAGCGCATGCTAAAGTTTTGCAGCAGCTCGGCTGGCTTCACTACCAACAGTACATGAAAAACAAAACCGGCTTCCAGCAGCCACCTGTTCCCAGAGATATCCAAGAGTCGCTATTGGAACAGGCCATTGCTAGACTGTCGCAGTCTTTAGATTATGAAACAACAGATGGATACACATGGTACTTGCTTGGCCGCAGTCTCATGCAACAAGACCGTCACTCACAGGCCTATGCCGCTTATCAGCAGGCAGTTTATAGAGACTCGCAGAACCCGCGCTTTTGGTGTTCGATTGGTATCCTGTACTTCCGCATCAATCAGTACCGTGACGCGCTTGACGCCTACACGCGGGCGATTCGACTTGCGCCTGAGTCTTTGCCTGAGGCTTGGTACAATGCCGCCATCCTGTACGAGGTATCAAACAACCAGACCAATGATGCCATCTCAGCGCTTGAAAATGCAATCAAGTCGGACACGAGTAATGGGCCCAACGCCAAGATGTACCAGGCGTATCTGCATCTGCTCAACTCAAACTCCCCTGTGCCCGAAGAGCTTCGGTCGCCAATTGAGCCCACTGTGCCTGTTGACCGACCACTCCCGCAAACTGGCAGCGGCGCTGCTGCTCCTGGTGCCGCCGCCGAGTAGAGAGAAGGTGACCAGCAGCGTTTTCAGTAATGAAGAAAACAAAAAATTTCAAGCCACTGCTGCTAACCACAACAACTCTACAAAATCTTTTTTGAATAAAACAAATAATAATTGTAATGTTTTTTTAGTACACGAAAAAAAAAAAAAAAAAAGCTTTTTCAATCGAAATTAGCAATGATTAATCGTAGAGTGAATACATTGCTCGATTTGAATGGACTACTTGTTCCGTAATTGAATCCAAGTTTATTTAAGTGGAATTTCTCTAATGCCGTTTAGTTTCAATTTTTTTTATTTGTTTGAAAAAAATTTTTTTTTTTAATATCCATTCTCAAGTGCCGATGTGTACAAGGTCCCCAGCAAAAGAAAAAATAAAAAATACTGAATTCTGACTTTGGTAGTTGCAGCCGCCAGGGAGGGAGCCCATTTCCGCTAAGCAAGCCGCACTCCTAACAAAAACGGCAAAAGCAAAACAATAAGGTCGGAAAAAAAACAACAACAACAACCCATAAACCAAGAGGTAAAGAAAATTGAGAAATATCCAAAATTCTTGTTGTCGTTGGGTTTCTATTAGTTTTGTTATTGGGGGTAGAACTTGGGCGTGCCTTTTTTTTTATTTATTATTTATTTATTTATCTACTTTATTTGAAAAATTTTTTTTTTTTTTTTTTAATAAATGGAAACGGCCATCATCCGGTACTTTATTCATTTGTACCCGAATAGAATTCACTCTTGCTCCATTTTCTAATTACCCACGGAAGGCCGGGCTTGAACCATGGATTCTGGACCCACAACTACAAAAGAAAAACAAAAAAAAACAAAAAAAAAAACAAAAAAAAAATGAAAACGAAAATAAATTAATTAAGTGAATACATATATATCTTTAAGTGACAATGAACTATTAATCAACCCCACTACTTAAAATCTTTGTGGAGCAGGTGGGGGTGGTGGTGGATAGTTATTTTGTGAGTGAGTATTGAAATTGTTCATTTCGTAGGAATTGTTGTTGTAATACCCAGTCTGTTGATTAAGATTGGTGTAGCCATTATGATTATAGTTGGTGTAGTCGTAGCCCCCGTACCCATTGTCATACTGGTGCGCAACAGGGGGTGGTGGCGGTGGCGGATAATTTTGTCTAACATTACCTGCATAAGCATTCTCGTAATTGTTTGGATTGGCCATAATGCTGTTGGCCGAGTACGCGGGGGGTCCCGGTGGAACTCCTGGTGGGACGCCGGGCTTCATAACGTAGTGCACATTGTTATTACGATTTCGGTACATGCGCATGCATGCGGAAAACGCACACGCAATGATCAACACCGCGAGAACCGACACCACAATGGCAATCACCGTGCCCTTGTTTCGTGAGATCCAGCTGCCAAGCGGGCCTGATCCAAAAATATTGTCGGAACCGCCCACACAGATACCAGTCCGGCAGCGACCCGAACCCCGACACGGCGTGCCATCTAAAAAGTTTTGTGACGTGGAAATGCACACGCTTCCAAGCGAAGGATCTACGCATGACAGCCTGCACGAACGGTCGTCATCACACGCGCGGGTAACGTTCACAATGCTTCCCCCAAGCGAAATTGTGGTATTGGCAAGCAAGGTTACGCACTGCAAGTCTCTACTTGTGCAGTGTCCAGAGATACAGGTGAGGTCAGTGCTACTCGTACTGTTACTCAGCTGACACTTTTCACCGTCGGCCTTGGTACGCTGACTGGGACATACTGATGAGTTACCGGGGCAGTAAATATCGAAATCACAGGGGCCAGTAGAGGATCTGCATTTTGTCTCAGTAGACGAAAACTTGCACTGATTACAACAAAGCTCGTTGGAGTCGTCACACTCCGCTCCATTTTTAAACTTGCACGTTTTGGGGTCGCAACAGCTATTGTTGGCACACTCAGCTTCAGTGCCACAGTCACACTCCTCTCCTTCTTCCACAATGCCATTGCCACACTCATTTGTTGTGACCAGTTTGACACCCGTATTTGAAGTCAAGCAAGTCGAGTTGACAGTGTTTCTACCAATAGCTGAACACACATTACCCAGGGTGCACGGACTAAAAGTATCTTGGTTGGCACCGGCTGACGGGTTCATAATATACTGACCGTTGGCACTGCACACACTGTTGGATAAAACGCAGCACTGTGACGAGGCTTGAAGATTCTGTTGACAGGTGTCAGATGTGCAATCGTGGACTGCACCAAAAGTGTGACCTAGTTCGTGAGCATAAACTCTCCAACCGACCGTAGTCTTCGCAACCACATTGGCACCAGCAACATAAGAATCTCCATTTTGAGAGCTTTGAGCTCCGCAAACCATGCCCATCCATGACAATCCAACAACAGAGCTCTGAGTACAAGAAGTAAGGAGAGTCCAGCCTGCAACGCCATCATCTGATCGCCCGCCTCGCCATTGCGAAAATGCTGAAAGACGCTTGTTCATGGCATTCTCGGGGTCCACACTACATGCGTAATTCCAAGCAGTATCACCCTCAGAGCTGGACGGGCAGCTGGTGTCATTGACCAAAACCAGTGCCGATATACCGAGAGTAACATTAAATGATGATTCGTAAACCTGTGATGCGGTATTAACCATCTCGATAATATACTCTCTTGCAGCCGAGGATGAGTTAAAAGACGAGACAAAATTACAGTCACCAGCAATGCCAACCAGTGCAATCCGCCTTCGGTTAGGACATCCTGAGGTGTCGCCAACTGTAGATGCAAGATTTTGTCCACTCGAAAAACCACTATCTCCTGTATCGTTAACGCCCCCTGAGCGCTTTTGAAAAGAGAATTGGGGCTCTAAGTGATTTTCAGGGTTATAGCAGGTAGAAGTCTCATCGTTGGGGTCGCAATCGCTATAGATTGAGGTAAGTCCGCGTTTTTTTGCTTTTTTCAGAGGCGACTTGTACCAGAGATCGTCTTCAAGCAAATCAAAGTTTTTGTACATAGTTGGGTGCATGTCCGCGTCTCTCCAGACCACCAAGCCGTTGCCAATGCTGGGTTTGATATTGCTTAAAAGCTGTTGTTCATGCTCATAAATCGCCTTGGGCGAGCTTTTTGAAATGGCGTCAAATGTTTCGGTTTTGCTAATATGATAGATTGAAGCTGGGATGCCTAAACCTTCTTCATCGTCGACTTTCCAAGCACCTTCAACCAGGGGTTGACTACCGTCGTTTGTGACAACAATTCGGGCCCAGCCCACGCGCTTGAATGTATAAGACACTACACCGGTAGCCGGATTCAAAGTTGCCACTTGGCGGTATGCTGTACCTTTGAATGCTTTGACTTCACTGTTAACAAAATCTGGATGAGGAATCATATTTCCATTTTTGTCTAGTGTGAACACATTAGGTGAGTGGCTTAGCTCTGAGTTTGGCTCCAAGGCAAGTTTAAACACTAAATTTTCGCTGGGGTACTCTAGAGTAGAGTTCCTCGTGAGGTAATGAAACAAGCGCTCACTGGAAAAGGAAGAGGCATAGTCCGAGTTGCCAGCCCCGTTACCGTCTGCATAGATGAAACTTGAGTCGATGAAGTCGCTGTCGCTGTTGATTTGCGGGAATGGTGAGAAAAGACTCTTGAGAGTTTTCAGTCGATCAGCTGCATTCGGGTCGGAAAGTGCAAGCCAGCGTCGCTCAATGTTGTTGTAGTTACGCGTCGATGGGATTTCAATCGTCAGGGAGAACACTGATTCTGAACTGACCCTCTGATCCGGCGTGTGTATGGTTATATTTGAAACATGCGAAATATATGAGAGTGGATTTGTTCTGCCGAGAGAAGTAGCCAGTATGGTGGCACACAGCGAGAGCAGCACAAGGAGTTGTGACAGCGGGAAAAAACCTCGCAAATGCTGGGCCTTCATGGTCAATAATATCTAGAAGGCAAAATAGTGTATGGTGGTGATGCCAAAAGGTAAAAGGAAGAAAGAAAAAAAAGATAGAATGAAGAAGATAAAGAAGTAAATAGAGGTAAAGAAAAAAAAAAAAACCAAAAAGGTTGAAATTTGGGTTTGTTATAAATAGACTTTAGGCCATATTGGAAAAACCAGTATTGGAACGTTGAGCCAAAGGCAGATTGCAAAGGGATGGTGTAACTAGTTAAGGCTTTGGTTTTAATGCAAACAACGCGGCTATGCCAAAAAAAAAAAAAAAAAAAAAAAAAACAACCTTTGCTTTGTAATTCTGTGCCTGCCCCAAGGATGTGCAAAGAGACTCACGACAGGAACTGCGGAGTTGAACCTCCTGTACTTGGTGGCAGCGGCCAAGAAAGAAGCGTGACACTCTCCTCGTTTCAGGGATTCTGTGTACGGTAACCTCAACGGCAGATCCTGTCTGCAGTTCCTACTGCAAACTGCCATGTCCAGTAGTTTTGGTTTTTTGTAAAAGAGTGTAAATATCATGTGATATATATCACGTGAATTTATTATATATGATTTATGTAATGTTATACAAGTCTTAAAGGCCAAAGCATATGTATTATTATGATTCAAAGCGCTGTTTGTTACCCCTCCATTGATAAAGTGGAAAAATGAAATAGTTTTGTTAGTATTTTTGTAACTTATTAATTTGTATTTATTCTTGGTTGCTTTTTTTGTAAAACATGGAAAGAGAGAGATAAAAGACAGAGCGTTTGGTTGGATTTAAAAACGGAAGGGGCTTTCTTGACTGTAAACAAAATAAACGATAAGATAAAAGATATGAAACATAAAATTTAAAAATAAAATATAAAACATGATACATAAATTATGGTACTTTATGAGATTTTCCGGAGCCTAATTCCGGAAAGCGGAAATTAAATTTTTAGTTTATTCCATTCCATTTTATTCTATTTTAATGCATTTTATTTTGGTTTATTCTATTTTATTCTATTTTAGTTTATTTTACTTCATTTTAATGTAAATTTTAAATTTAATTTATCATTATTATTATAATAATAATAATATTTTCTCCTTGACATTGCTCAGATTCCGTCCGTGGTTCAACCTCCCGCACCCATTCCCTTTTTGAAAAAAAAAAAAAAACGCTCTTACTACTACCGATAACAATAACCAAAATACTAATAAAAAAAAAAAATAAAAAACCAAAAAGAGCAACTTATATTACTGCCTCTTCATGAGACCATCTACACAGTCGGAGTATCCGTTATTCTGACACTGAGGAAATTATTTCACATCAATATAAAAAACCCTCTTTTTCTCTTTCTCATTTTTTAATTGTTACTGTTGACTATAACACTTCACTGTCGTTTCAGTATCAACAATTAGATGTCCTCTTTTCTACTACAACAATGTTTCTTATAATTACTCTCTTGTTATTCCAGTTAGTCTACGGCCTTCCGTTTAAAAGACATATAGACCCTGGTAAAATCCCCCAGTACGTCATCGACCACTCTCCTGTTGTCTATCTCTATGCTGAGGAGCGCTACCTGCCCTACTCCATTGAAAAGTACGTGACCAACTTCTACTCCCAAGATGTTGACGGCAACAACATTACTGGCCAGTTAACGATTCATGACTTGGAGTCACTCGGGGCTCGATCCAACGCCTCCTTTGACGACATTTACATGACGTCTCTTTCCGACTTTGACAAGGACCCAGAGTGGGTCACGGGTGTCAACAACATCCCAGACATTGCGACCGGGTTGTTGGAAGATGCTCCGGCGACACTCATCGTCGTTGACAAGGGTAACGGCTGGGTCGATGCGTTTTGGTTTTATTTTTACTCGTTCAATCTCGGCCCCTTTGTAATGGGCACCGGCCCTTATGGTAACCATGTTGGAGACTGGGAGCATTCTCTTGTCCGGTTCTACAAGGGGGAACCACAGGTAGTGTGGATGTCCGCGCATGGCGGCGGCACCGCATACAAGTTTGACGCCATGGAGATGCATAAGCCTGCCAACACAAAGAGGCCGGTGCTTTTCTCTGCTAGAGGCACACATGCCAACTACGCAACAGTGGGTCAACATTCACATGACATTCCCTTTTATATGCTATCAGATTTTACAGATAGAGGCTCGCTATGGGACCCGGCACTCAACTACCTTGCCTACACCTACGATGGCTCCAAGGTCACCTTTGCGAACGGCACTGAGCCTGGCCGCGAGGAACGCTACGGAAACTGGCTGAGCTATCTTGGTCATTGGGGTGACAAGAAACTTGTGCCCAGTGATTCGCGGCAAAAGTACTCTCCATTTGAGTGGAAGTACATTGATGGGCCACTTGGGCCCTTGACTAAGAATCTCATGCGAATTGGGGTTTGCCAGCGTTCTAAGTGGTGGAACTTCATGGGCGCGTGCCAGATTCGCCGTACCCTTAAGATGGGCGAAGGCATTGAGGCCGAGGGTGGTGGTTGCGCGCTTGCCTTTGACAACATTAAGCCGCATTTCCTGAGTGTTATACTACGGTTCCTGACTTGGCGAGGATGGGGATGCAATGCAATTGACCGTCTGGTTGGGTAAATCCAATGCGGATTGGCTTGCTATTGTTTTTTAGTTTCACCTTGTTTGCTTTTTTAGATGTTTGTGTTTATGCTTTTGTTTTTACTCATAATTTTTATGTACCATAGTGATGTCTTTATTTATTCGTTCGTTTATGTTTATAAATCACCACCTTATTACAAACCCTTTTGTATCAGCCTTACTATACCCAATATTGGGTTTAAACTGGACATTTGCCACAACCATGATTTCTCTCTTGAGCAACCCTAGTTTCAAAAATGACATAACACCCAATAGGCCGCTAGACGACGATAACAGCAACAAGAAAAATGACCTACCATTAGGGGAGAGGATTCGGACGTTTGAATCCCCTCAAGGTTCATTGATCTTGTCTGGTTGTCAAAATACCGCAGTTTAGGAGACTTTTTATTTCCCGCACATTCGGTTCAGCTGACGTTAGAATGGCGTGAAAAAGAACAAAACCCTAGTTCTTCTTATTATTTATGATTATCAAGGGGACAGAGAAAGTATGGCTTATCCAAATTCTGAATTAACCTCAATTTATCATAGCTAGTTGTTCCGACCAACGAGCAGTGACCAGCGTGTGTTTACATGCGTTAAATGAGTAGATATTTTAAATAACACCAAATAGCCTTGATAATCAAGTTTCCCGTACTGAGGAAAAAAAATATCAAAGTAACAAATATAAGAGAAACCAACACCCAGCAAACAAAAATGGTTGTTTAAAGCAAAGTCTCAACAAACCCATTAAGCAAACCCACCAGTAGCAACAAAAACCCACCAGTAGCAACAATAGTAATAATAATGATAGTAATAACAACAACAATAACAAAAAAGGCTTTAAACGCGCATTGTCCAACTGAAACCCTACGGCTCAGAGATTGATAGAGCTTACCTTCAACAGTACCTCATGAGGTTTCATGTGACTGAAGCCCAGAACTTTTCAGGAACCAAAAAAAAGGAATCATAATGAAAAAAAAACTATAGACAATCACGTGTTTTATGTTCATGTGGTCAATTCAATTTAACATATAGCTTTCCTCGATGTGTATGTTTATATATATATATATATATATCCATCTACTTACAAGTTGCCTTTTTGTTTCGTTTGGTAAACAAGCCTTGCTCCTCAATTTATACATGTGTAGCTATGTTAGTAAGCAGTAGTAGATTGTGAACAACAAAAAGAACGCAACTTCCTCTTGTTGAATAGGGTTCCTTTTTGGCAACAATTTAATGTTAAATTAAATCAAAAACGTTTATGGAATCAGGTTGTAACAAATAATAAATAAATAAATAATAATAGTAATAATAATAATAATAATAATAATAGTAATAATAATAATAATAATAATAATAATAATAATAATAATAATAATAATAATAATAATAATAATAATAATAATAATACTAATAATAATAATAATAATAATAATAATAATAATAATAATAATAATAATAATAATAATAATAATAATAATAATAATACTAATAATAATAATAATAATAATAATAATAATAATAATAATAATAATAATAATAATAATAATAATAATAATAATAATACTAATAATAATAATAATAATAATAATAATAATAATAATAATAATAATAATAATAATAATAATAATAATAATAATAATACACGTATGGTTCTGGTAGCCCGACCAAGTTCAGAATTACGAAAAGATGGTAGCCAAGGCTTTGTTCCAAACGGAGGTATCCGATTCCATCCGTGACCCATCATCCAATCTTTAATGACAGGAGTCCTTTGGTAAATAAATTTAGGTAAACAAAAAAAAAAGCTATTTTGTGTATTATGATCATGTAACACAATCAAAAAGCTAAAAGTTAAAAGGGTAACCAAACCCTCGGTTGTGTTATTTTAAATAATTTTTGTGATTAGTATAAAAGCATGTTTATAAGATATGAAAAGTTAGCCCCTTTGATTTTGCCAATTGTTGATGAGAACAAAGCATGTTCATGAGAAAGTGTTCATGTTAGATGCCCCCAGTTCTTACTAAAAAAGAAAAGAAAAAGAAAACCAAGGCAAGATTGCAGGGAAATCCATTACTCAATCTTTAACCTTAGCCAAGTGTATCATGCTGATTCACGGTTATCTTTATCAAATCTGCCCAAACAGTCTGGCGTCAAATAAAAAGACAAAGCAACAGCAAAGGCATCAAAAGATTTTGTATCATGCTCTTACAGCATTAATGGAAAATATTTCTTTCTTGCAATTAATTTGATAGTGTAGCCAAATGGCCATGGGCTTGAGGACTGGAAATTAGCTATTAATGAGTAGCGTGTAAAACATTGGAACTAGATAAAATAATGTTTTTGACATACTCAGCACATATTTCAGTTGCCTTGTTTTTTTGAAAAAAAAGAGTTGAAAGTATTGTACTGTGTCAATATTTAGCAAAATACCACCACGCCAGCACTTGGAAATTGCTGAAACAGTATATTCACTAAGTGAAAGAAAAATATAAATGCTAATCAAAAATGCCTAAGGATTGTAACTAACAAGGATGATTGTCCACAAAACCAAAAAAAAATATAGTCAATGGTTTTTGTGGTTTGCTTGGGACTCATGAAATTAAGAACATAAAGCATGACTTCATGAAAACACTTCTGAGAACTCCTCAATTTATCTCTTGGTGATTGCCTCGCTTTTAGAGGGCTTCTTATATTTTTTTAGTACATACTAACAGCTTATTTCAAAGTCATCATAGTTGCTTAGGGGAATCATTAATAGCTAGCTGGGGCATTACTCGCTGCACCTGATGATTAACAATATTATTGATTTTACCGAAAAGAACTTTTTCATCCATAATAGGTATTTCATCTAGCATGGGAATGGGTAGTTGTAAACCAATGAGTCTGTATAATGGAGAGTCAGTCATTGAGCGCGCGTAATCTACATTGTAGTAAGCAATAATAGGTAACAATAGGCCCAAACTGACAACTATTAAAATAAATGAAACTAATAGTCGGTTTCTCCAGTAGTTCTGACGGGGCCTGGAGGTCATATAACTAAGCTCAAAGTCAATGATGGGGTCCCTAACAATGAAAATCTTTTCTTTGGTATTAGCAAAGTTATCATAAGCCATTTTATTTATTGTGATTTTGATTTTGGTTCTGTATGAGTAGATGTTTTATGGTTAAAAAGGAGTATTAGTTGTAAAAACCTAGTTTTTTAAGCCAAGGAATCAAAAAAAAACAAACAGAATTGTAAGACGGGTCATTTCTTATATATTCCTGTTTCTTTTATTTTCATTTAATATATGAGAACCTATCTACTACAATCTTAGAAGACTTCTTGCTATGCATATATATGTGTGCACTTTTGCCTCTTGGGAAATTAAAATCAGAAAAAAAGACAGTTTTGTTGATTTCTTTGCTTCATTTTTCATTCTTTGGCTTTTGATTTGTATGTATACTGTCAAAAAAGGGATTACAAGTTTTGTGTTTTTTTCGCACCCATGCTCTCAGACTTTAATTCTCTCAAAGACTGCAAGTCATAACGACATCATTAATGTTAAATGGATTTACTTAACTAAAGACTTCCTTGCAAAAAGCACATTAAACCCTTTTGGACAAAAAGGAAAAGCTGGTATAAAGACATGGCAAAACAGAGAAGGAGAGTTAGAGTTAGATTGTCAGTATATATATGAAAAGGCATTGTTTAATTGAAGTGTCATTTAGTTTCCATTTAACCTAAGGCTTTCTGGCAACATGATCAAGGTTTAGTAACATAGGGAACCTGAGACTACATTTGTAAGTAGACTAACAGTTAAATTCTTTTAATGATTAAAGAAAACTCTGAAAAGACATTGTTAGAAAGGGAAATCATTAGAAGAGTCTCTCTTCTACTAACTTGTTTTAAACCAAGTCACATGGACCATACCATAAATGTAGGGCACATAGATCTCTGGAAAGTATATTGAATTTATAAAATCCAAGCGACTAACAAAATCACAATTGAAGCCAAAACTCCAGCGGGTTGACCTGCCTCTAGACAAAGTAATTGGGATCCATTAACACGCTTGGAATCCTTCTCAACAATAAGAAAGCGATATTAATGATCAGTGAATGAAGAATAACTACCCATAAGAATTAAAAAATAGAGCGATTACTAAGACAAATAATGTTTTAGATGATACTAAAGATAGTTACAGGTTTTTTTCTTTTAAAAATTATCTTATATTTTCTTGGATAGACAGCTAGCCAAATCATAACTATCAAGAAAAAATAGTTTAGTTGAACAATCTAAAATTATGAGAACTTGTTTTTGCTCTATAAAATTCTTATCTAAGTGATTGCTTTGTTTGTTTCAAATGCTACTAAGAGGATTAAAAAAATAAAAAAAATACTGGCTTAGGATTTTGTCTTTGATGACTTCTCGCTAAATTTATGGATCCAGGTGGAATTTTAATATCGACTTCATTTCAGCCTGGTGCATCTTTGTAGATCACTGTTAAAGAGAATACCTAGAAAGTAATCTTATATTACAACTACAAAATTTACCAAGTATGCCAAGAGATATTGAATCCAATATTAATGAAATAAAATACGAGGATCTATTTTCTAAACTACAATAGATAGACAGTCTATGAAAGTCAATGTCCAAAGAGGGATTTGAATCTAAAAACCATCACAGGTTAAAAAGATATGAACATATTCTATTCAGAAGAGGTGACAGCTGAGTTTAGCTTTTATATAATAGGCCATATATAATTTTTGATATAATATTGCATTAAAGAGTTCAGGTAAACCTAACTAATAATCGTGAAAGAAAAAATTAAACAAGTCACAAGATCCACGGTTTTATTATTGTTTGCAACCAACTCCATTGCCTAGCAGCAATTTTTATTTGAATATTTCAAAAATGATACCCAGTGAGACCCTAGCTGGCCGTGTCTCAACTTTATAAAGACTAATCATAAAAATTGTTCATGAGAAAAAGCTACAGCACACGTCATACTGTCATCTTCAATGCGATACGAGTGCATAGACAAGCAACCCAAATAAATATATGAAAAATCTCTGAAGTATTTTCTCAAAATATTGCTTTTCTTGAAATACTCTTGAAATAAAAATTACTTTTCTTAGCTGAATACATTTAGTGTAGCGATTTCTTTTTGTTGATGAGTCGTACTTGGAGATATCTTCCATACGCGCCATGATTTAAATGAAATTGAAACCACTTGTCAAAAGGATAAAGCTCTCTTTCTGTAAAGGACTTAAGTACTTGACTATGTTTTATTATACAACCTTGATTCAAAAGAGTTTATACAAGTATAAAACTGCTACGATACTTACAAAAATGTTGATATCGTTTTAGAAGTATCAAACATCTTAGCCACGGCCACCATTAGTTAGTAAAAACTTGAAGCTCAAGGTTGAAGAGATTGAACGTTTAAACTTAAAATACGCGCTGACACCGCCACATTTCTCGTGTCATAAATAGAAAAGCTTTGAAATCCATGTCTTCATTATATGCCATTGTGTTTTGTGATTTTGTTTGTAGCTATTTAATGTATGCACAATAAACTGACTAAGAATCTATGAATCACAACTTGATCCCAAATTCAAAGCCAGTGGAAGTTCCAAAGCTCCCAAAGGTATTACCCTACCGTTCTGATATTTAGCGCAGACGGAAATATACTTAACCAACTCTTACTACCAGCCAAAAAATCACATGATGAAGTTTGGTATAAATATCTTTTCTTCCAGCCATATCTTTTCTTCCTTCTTTATGTAACAAATGTTGTCCAAATTGCTGTCAGTTTTGCTATGAAACCTTCACCAAGCTCGGTCTTTTGGGGCCCAAACTTTTCGAAATGGGTGGTTGGCGGCTCCAGCTCATCGGAACATTGATTCGCTTCTCATTAACAAGGCGATAGACGGGCTACGGGACACTGGAGACATTATCTCGCAAACATCTTACCGATTGCTGGCGGTGCAACGAATTTGAACGGTTCTCAGCTCTTAGTTTCTAAGCTTTGGTTTTGAATTTGAGTGCACTTGAGTGTTCCCACTTTTGAAAGTGCATGAGTAGTAGGACAGAGCTCTGCTTTGTTCATCTGTCGTTAACCTGATGCATGGTCAAGATGCATCATTATTGTCTTTAGTTTTTTTTGTTCCGAATTACCAGTCGGTACACTTGTCTCTTCGACTCGCTCGACCTTTCTCGCAGACTAATATTTTTAGACTCAAATTTTATTTTGCACTCTGCATAGTTTGGAAGTGGTGCAATGTTTTGGATACTTGAGTTCACTACCCGATGAATATAACTCCCCGTGTCTCTATCGGACCGGTCTATCGACATCGGGCTAAGTTTTTGAGGAGTGTCTTGTCATGTTCGAATCAATTTTGTTGGTGTGTCGTTTGGGATTTAGGGAGCCGGCCTCCGATTCTCGCTTTTAGTTGACACTGTCGGGACTTGACTATTTACCGACGAATTTATTGGCTGTCCCGTCTTTTCAAAATTTTTTCTTACAGGCCCTAGTAGTGCATTGCAATTTTTTTTTCTCTTGCTTTGTCTAGGTGAGTATGACTCTCTTGTTTTTTCGTGTTTTGCTCGACAGAGTTGAGTTTGTGTTGCGCCGTGGTGTTGCCAGGTAGCTACTGCTCTTTTTCTATAGTTAATCTATATGTTGTTGCTGCTACATTGCCGCTGCTGTTGTGATAATGGCATGCGTTATGATGCTGCTGCTGTTGGTGTTGTTGTTTGTAAAAATTGCTGGTTGTCTCTGTTGCTCTTTTTGCCTTGTAATTTGCTGGCATCTCCTTGTGGTGCCGCCGCCGTCGTTTTCCCCTTTACCCTGTAAACTTTTTGTTGAAAATTTTTTTTTTTCGGGCCACCACTTTTTGTTCTTATTTTTTCCTTTGACCAAAACCCCCAAATTCGTTTTTGAACTTTTTGACGCGACCTTTTTTTTTCCACTTCCTTTTTAATTTATATCATTTTTTTTATCACTTTCGTCATCTATTCTTTATTTTTTAACAGTTACAGTAAGTTATCTAGACTTCATACACTTCCTATCATATCTATATTTATGAATGGGTGATATCGTTACCGTTGCCCTCTTTTCCGGTTGTAAACAGCGGATTGGTCACAGAACTCAAACTTTCCCATTTATATGTTATTTCCATAGATACTGCTATTTGCGTGTGTTCTTTCGTCCATTCAAGATGAGTGTCTATAATGATGCTGACGTCCATTGCGATAGAGCTGGCGCTGTTGGCTATCACCCTTCACTCTGATTGGCCTTCTCGTCTTTTGTCATGACTAACGCGACTTTTAGCCAACGTCATTCATTCATTAAGCTATCTTTTATAGTCATTATATGGCTTTCTAGATCTACCAGACTTGATTTTTCATAATCACCCCTCTCAGCAAAGCAGAAAGAAACATCACTGATACTTCATCCCCTTTTTAATACTTCATAGCTATGACCACCAGGACAAGTTCCGAGTACTACGAAAATCCATCTCTTTATGGTCTTCGTCGGAGTACAAGAGCCCACAACCCTCCCGAGCGGTTTGTGGTCGAAGAGGCAAGTCGCTCTAAGTATGCGGACTACTCATCGGACTCTGACTCTACCTCTACCCAAAAGACCAAGAAGAAGCCCAAGACAAGGAAACCCAAGATCAAGGACGACGACTTTTATGAGGACTACAACGACAACGTCAAGTCTGCTTCTGAAGTTGAAGAAGAAGACGAGGAAGACGATGACGAGGCTTATGCTTCATCCAAACGTGCAAGACTAAAGGAATTGGCCAAGTCTAAAAAGAGAAGAAAGCTAGGGTCGAATTCCGAGGAGGAATCTTCTGGCGTCTACACTCCTCCCACGAGATTTTCCACCAGAAACAACAAGGTTATCAACTATAACATTGACCATCAGGATGACGATGCTGATCTCATGGAGACTGATGACGAGAATGGAGTTGATTACAATATCCAATATGAGTCTGAGCAACCTGCAGGTGCGTATTCACTTTTTATTTTTTTGTTTTCATCTACTAACTTTTTTTTTAGACTCTATTGATCTTGTCGTCGACCATAGGCAGATTGAAGGGTTGCTTGGCCGAGATCCAAAAAATGACATTGAATACTTAGTATGTTTTTTGATTATTAATTTTGACTGAGACTCGCACTAACATATGTTTAACAGATCAAGTGGCAATCCTCTTCGCATCTTCACAAAACTTGGGAACTTTACGAAAACATTAAATATCGCAAAGGTATTAAGAAAGTTGACAACTATATCAGAAACTTTGTGAATCCCGAGAATTTATATCTGAGTGACCCTGCCAAATACCAGGAAGAATATGAGGCTTTTAGCATTGAATTAGACAAGAGAAGAGAGGAGTACCGCGTATTCACCGTCGTTGAGCGCATCATTGCTCAAAAGCGGGTTTCTGCTGATGATGGCTCCACTCATATGGAATACTATGTTAAATGGAAAGGTCTTACATACCACCTTTGTACGTGGGAAGATGCTGAGCTCATTGCAAAGCAGGCTCCCGCTCAGGTTGATCACTTCCAAAATCGACTTAGCTCACAGATTGCTCCCTATCAAAGCACAAACTATGGATCAAACCGTCCTAAGTTTGAGAAGCTAACAAGCCAGCCTAGCTTCATTAAAGGTGGTGAACTCCGTGATTTCCAACTTACAGGTTTGAACTGGATGGCCTTCTTGTGGTCTCGTAACGAGAACGGCATTCTAGCTGATGAAATGGGTCTGGGTAAAACCGTTCAGACTGTTGCATTCTTATCCTGGCTGGTATATGCCCGCAAGCAAAATGGCCCCTTTTTAGTTGTGGTTCCCCTGTCGACCATTTCTGCTTGGCAGGAAACATTGGAACTTTGGGCCCCTGACTTGAACTGTATTGTCTACAATGGCAATGACGAGTCTCGTAAGATCATCCGCCAGTTTGAATTTTACGCCAACAATAACACTAAAAGACCCAAATTCAACGTTCTTTTAACTACTTACGAGTACGCCATTCGTGATAAAACTGAACTAGGATCTCTTAAATGGCAGTTTTTGGCTGTTGATGAGGCCCATCGTCTCAAGAATCCTGAGTCTTCTCTCACCATTTCGCTTGGTGAATTCCGCATTACAAATAGACTCTTGATCACTGGTACCCCTTTACAGAACAATATCAAAGAGCTAATAACCCTCATCAAGTTCTTAAAGGGTGGCCAGGTCAATCCCGCTCTTCAGGCATTTGAGGAGATTGATCTTGACAACCAACAAGATTCAAGAAACCAAGAAGAACTTATCAGACAATTGCATAAAAGTTTACAACCCTTCATTCTTCGTCGTCTGAAAAAAGATGTGGAAAAATCTTTGCCATCTAAGTCCGAGAGAATCCTACGTGTTGAGATGTCTGATATGCAGACGGAATACTATAGAAACATCATTTCCAGGAATTACGAAGCTCTCAATGCCGGCAGTTCTGGATCTTCCCAAATGAGCTTGCTTAACATCATGGTTGAACTGAAAAAAGTCAGTAATCACCCTTATCTCTTCCCTACTGCCGAAGAGCGTTACATCGAGAGCAACGGTAATAACCGGGCGCGTGACGTTATCCTTAAGGGTATGATTATGAACAGTGGTAAGATGGTGCTGTTGGATAAGCTTCTCACTAGACTGAAAAGAGATGGCCATAGAGTGCTCATCTTTAGTCAAATGGTCAGAATGTTAGACATTTTAGCTGATTATATGGCGATCAAGGGTTACCAGTATCAACGTCTTGATGGTACTGTGGCTTCTTACACTAGAAAAACTTTGATTGACCACTACAATGCTCCTGGCAGTCAAGATTTTGTCTTTCTTCTGAGTACCCGTGCTGGTGGCTTGGGTATTAACCTGATGACTGCTGACACCGTTATTCTTTTTGACTCCGATTGGAACCCTCAGGCTGATTTGCAGGCTATGGCCCGTGCTCATCGTATTGGTCAGAAAAATCACGTTATGGTCTACAGATTCGTTTCTAAGGATACCGTTGAAGAAGAGATTCTTGAGCGTGCAAAGCGTAAGATGGTTCTTGAGTATGCAGTCATTTCCATGGGTATTACCAATAAAAAGGTCACCAATGATCTTGAGAAGGATGCCTCGTCGGCTGAGCTTAGCGCCATTTTGAAGTTTGGTGCTGGTAATATGTTTAAGAAAAACAACAACCAGAAGAAACTTGAAGAAATGAACCTGGATGATGTCTTGAACCATGCGGAGGATCACGTCAGTGCTGAAGACACGCTTGCACAATCACATTTAGGTGGTGACGAGTTTGTCAAGCAATTTGAGGTCACTGATTTCAAGGCTGACGTAGAGTGGGATGACATTATTCCCGCTGAGGAGCTAGAGAAGATCAAGGCCGAAGATCAAAAGCGCAAAGATGAAGAATTCTTGCAAGAGCAATTACATCTTTATGGAAAGCGCAAGGCTGCTTTGAAGGCTAGTGGACAACCAGTCAGCGACGATGAATCAGGAAATGATGATGATCAGCCCAAGTCTCGTTCTCGTCCTAAACCTAGACGTAAAGACGATGCGCTTGATTCTACCACGCTTTCTGAAAGGGAGGTTCGCCAGCTGTATAAAGCAATTTTGAGATACGGTGATCTTAGCAAAATGTGGGATAAGCTCTTCCAAGACGGCTCGCTCACTAACCGCAACCGTGAGCTTGTGCAGAAGACTTACAATGATTTGATTGCCACGGCTAGAAGCGAGGTTGATGCTGAGATGCAGCGCCGTGCTTCTACTGCCAAGGTAAGCGACGGCACTCCTGTTCCCAGAAGAAAGGAAAAGAAAGCCATCTTGTTTGAGTTTGGAGGTGTCAAGAGCATCAATGCTGAGCAGCTGCTGCAGCGTCCCGTTGACATGGAGGTTCTCAGAAAAACGGTGCCGAGCGAAAACCAATCAGCATTTAGAATCAATCGTAACGTTAAACCAGTGCATGGCTGGACTTGTGAATGGGGCACCAAGGAGGACTCAATGCTGCTTGTTGGTGTCAAGAAGTATGGCTACGGCGCATGGACAAACATTAGAGACGATCCTATTCTCGGCATGGGCGACAAAATGTTTTTAGAGGAGCACAGAGTTGAGAAAAAGCAACAGCGCGAGGAGGGCGACAAGGCTGCTGGTCCTAAGATGCCCGGTTCTGTTCACCTCTGTCGTCGTGTTGATTATCTTGTTTCCATTCTTCAGGAAGAAGACGTTGAGCCGACCAAACGCTCCAGAAACAGAAGGAAAGAAACCTCTAGACCTGATTCCGCAAACGATCGGACTCAGAGCCCACTTCCAACATCTAGCAGTCCTTCTTCGACTCAAACTCCTAATCATAGAGCCAACAGCATTGGGCCCAAGACTGCAAAGCGGTCGCCTAGTGCTGTGGGTAACTCTGCCAACAGTGGTATAACTCCTTCTAAGAGCACCAACCACAACAAAGAGGAATCACAGGATCCTGAGGAAGAGGCTGTTGAATATGAAAGCATGGACGAGCGCGAATGCAAAGCTCAACTTCATCCTGTCCGCCACAGCCTGCGCACACTAAAGAAGGGTAACAAGGGTCTGGATAGAGACGAATTCCTGTCTATTCTGAAACGTGAGCTCATCACCGTTGGCACTTTTATCGACGAGCAAGTCCAGGAGGCCAAAGACGGTGTGGACAAGGAGAAATTGAGAAAGCATTTATGGTCATTTGCCGGCTACTTTTGGCCCCGACGCGTGCCATCCAAAAAAATCATGGCAATGTACAAGAAGATGAAGGGCTCAGCATCTGCATGAGAAGGGGAAAAAATAAAAGAGAAACTTGTAATAAACGATTAAGTATGTATTTTGAAAAGAGTTTAAGAAATATTAAGAAATTTATCAGATAAACATTTTGTGGTTTTTTATTATTAAAATCTAGATAAACTGTACTGGTCGCCTAGAAAACAAGCAGGTAGTTTTAAACAGAAGTGTTTTTCGGTACCAAGCATCTATTCCAAATGGAACTCGGTATCATGCCCAATGTTTCAGTTCACCTTGAAGATGACAGCATCCTGTTTTAAAAGAGTGTTAAAAGAAATTTGTATATACTTTATTGTTATCGGTTCAATATCCTGTGTATAGCTTTAAGTTTACATATTTTTTTCTTTCTTTCTTTCTAATTACAATGAAATGAATTGATTAGTTATTGACCGTTTTTATTTAATTTTTTTTTATAAATACAAGGATGGGGTTGATACAACGTCTCTATTGACCATTTCCAGGGCTTTTGCCATCTTGGCCTCGAGGTCTGTATTGCCCATGACGCGGGCCGCGTTCTGCACCTCTCTGAGCAGCTCGCCCAGGCGTCTCAGGACCATGACGATGTTGCCTTCAAAGATGTCGGTCATTTTACAAATACGCGTGAACGTTGCCCCCTTGCACCACTGCAGGACTGCCAGAATCAGGTTTACTTTGAACTTGTCCAGGTACGCGGCGGCGTCAATCTCGAGCTTGCAGGCCTTGGTGACCTTGACAACGGCCTTGGCCGCGGCCAGCACGGCGTCATGGCCACGCTTGAGGTTGAGGGGGAGCACAGGGATTTCTTTGCTGCGGCCGTCAAAGACAAATGTGCTGAGCAGGGCCGCGCACTCCTCGGGCTCAAAGTCGTTGAACTCACCGGCGAAAAGCAGTTCAGTCAAAACAAGCTCGTTGCCACTTGAAATCTCGCATGCCACCCGGCCCTTGAGCTCGACGACATCGTCAATTGTTGTGTAGTTTAGCTGGCGTAGCACTCGCTTCATTGAGCGGAGCTCCTCAAGCTGGACGGCTGACTGCACACCCATCAGGCGCTTGCGCAGGTATGCTTTCTCGCGCTCGAGTGAGTCCTTTTCCACATACAAGTTGTAGAGTCTTGGTAGGTCTGAATTGCCATGTAGGGGGTTGGCGTACAGTAGGGTCTCGAGAACCTCGACCTTGCGCAGGATTGTGAAAAACTCATTGTCATCCTCAGTCTTGCCAACAATCTTCATGTTTTCAATGGGGTCAAGAAGGGGCAGCCCGTCGGGGAACCGTTGTTTGATCTCGTCTATGCTCTTTTTCACGCTGTTTCTCTGGGGTCGCGAGGTAAGCTCCTTTGGCACAAACACGCACAAACTGCAAATTTCGTATAATGACTCAAGTGTGATTGTCAAAGTCTCCATGGTGGCTTTGGTGCTGTTGGCAGGCGCAGGCTTAATGGAGGGGTGGAGAATGGTACTGCCCTTCTTTTGTTTGTCGATTTCAGATGATTCAGAGATGCACAGCAGCACGTCGATGATAACGTCTTGCTGAGGTGGTCGCGGGCCTTTAGCTGCCTGTGACAGTTTCAGGGCCTCGACCGCCGGGCGCTTGTAGGTCCGTAAAACAACGCCCCAGCCAAAGTCAGTGCCATTAATATTGACGTGAATAATACGACCAAGATTTAAGAAACTAAGGACATTTTCAGGAAGGGTGATGATATTTCTGATTTTTTCGGCAAATTCAACTTGCTGTTGACGCATGGTGTAGTATTGTGACACATGCTCTTCGTCTTCGATTTTGTATTCAGAAATCCGTTTTTCAAGCTCTTCAATCTTGTCTTCAAACACGGGGATGCTCTCTTGGTTTTGAAACTGATGGAAACTTTGCTCAAGAATGAACTCCGGAGTGATGCCCTCGACCCTCAGCAGGTTAAGAATCATGGTGTAAGACAGGTAAAAGGCAGAGTTCAATTTATCAGACTCTCCCTTTACCATTCCCATGGCGACACTTGGCTCCATTTCCTCGTCAACCATCATAATAACAATTCCTCGGTCATCGAGACCTCTTCTACCGGCCCGGCCACTCATTTGGATGTACTCACCACCAGAAATCCAGCGGTTGTTGGTACCATCAAACTTCCGCACACTGGTAAAAACTACTGTTCTTGCCGGCATGTTTAAGCCAATTGAGAATGTTTCCGTTGCAAACAACACTTTAAGTAGTTCTTCTTGGAACAGTAATTCTATCACTTCTCTGAGAATTGGCAGCAGGCCAGAATGATGGATGCCAATACCATTCCGCAAAAACGGTAAAATATGTTGGATCTGAGGCAGCTGCCGGTCCGATTCACTGAGATTGGCAATGGCATTGTTGAAAATGTTACTTACATTCTCTGCCTCTTCTTTAGTGTTAAAGTTCATGCTGGAAACTTCATTGGCATACTCCTCACATTCTCGTCGGTTGAAACTAAATATGATTACTGGGTGGTAGTTCTTGCTAACCACCATTTTAACAATGTTGTAAATATCGGATTTTTCTGGAGTAAAAAAAAAAAAGAAGTTAATAAGTCGTTAGAATAAAAAAACATTGTGGAAAATAACGTACCTTTCTTCTTCTTCTGTGATTTGCCTAATTTGTTATCGTCATCGTCTGTGGAGGCCTTGAGGTACTGCATGGCTTTGTTGAAATTGGCCTCTCTGAAGTGGCGCTTCTCGTCGACCACCAAGTAGATTCCATCACCGCCCTTTGGAAATAAGTAATGTTGTAGCGGAGTTGGTCTAAAGTTTGTGTATACAACATGGCAGGGCTGGTTATGCGTCTTGCAAACCCACTCGGCAAATTGCATTGCGTTCGGGATCGTGGCCGATAAAAACACAAAACGAACCGTGTCGGGCAGTAAAATGATTGACTCTTCCCAGACCACGCCACGCTCCTTGTCGCGCATGTAGTGAATTTCGTCAAAGATAACCCAACCCACTTCGCGGACAACTTCAGATCCTCTATAAAGCATTGATCGCAAAATCTCTGTCGTCATCACCAGACATGATGCATCCGGGTTGATCGACACATCGCCCGTCATGAGCCCCACGTCCTCGAACTCGGCCTGTAGATCGCGAAACTTTTGATTGCTCAGAGCCTTGATTGGCGAGGTATAAATAACGCGCTGTTTGTTGCGCAGGCACTGGGCAATTGCGTACTCCGCCACAACTGTCTTGCCAGCCGATGTATGCGCTGACACCAGCACTGACTCGTTCCGCTCGATCGACCGAATTGACACGTCCTGAAACGGATCCAGTTCGAACGGGTATGTGCGTGCGGGGTCCTTTGACCGCGGCTGCTGCGAAATCGGCACATAATCATAGTCCAGTGGCAGTGCGACTTGGTGCCGGACCTGGTGCGACAGTACTAATTGCTGCTCAGCGCCATTGGCAGTTTTGGTTGTCTTGTCAGAGCCCTTGTCGTTATCTTCATCATCGGTAGGACTAGCAAGAGTTTCGCCGGCATTAGAGACCTTGCGCACAGCCTCAGTTTCAAAAGAATCAGTGACAATGGCGCGAATTTGGTTGAGTTTACGCTTCTTCGTGCTTGGAACGTCAGGCTCTGCTACCGGCACTTGCTCTTGTGCAACTGGGGTTTCGTCAACAAGTTCCGGGGTAGGCTCATTAGAAACTTTTGACGCCGATTCCGTCAAGGACACACCAGAATTAGCTGACGGAGAAGATATAATTTCTGGCTCATCACTAGCTGCCGGGTCCTCGTTAAATACTCCAAATAAGTCCATTGTATGTTTGTTAAATGTTTTTTTTTGCCGTTTGGACTTGCATGGCAGTTGACTAAAATGCTTTCAAGACTAGCCATGTATTGGGACGAATTTTTTTTTTCTTACCGGATTTTGACATATGTGCTTATGTAAGCACAATCCCAAGTATTTGGCCACGCTATTGTCAAACGCATAAAGCTGCTTAAATACGGCTGATCAAACTGAAATATTTAGATCAGTAAATTATATCCGTTATTTCAATTATGTCAGTTATTACAATATCAATGGTTCTGACATTTTAGCTGTTTTGATTGTTAAACTTTGAGTACTAAACCAAGTATGAAGACAAATTTTTAATAAAGCGTGTCCCAGTGGCCGAGTGGTTAAGGCGATGCCCTGCTATTACGTAAGCTTAGGCATTGGGTTTTACCTGCGCAGGTTCGAATCCTGTCTGTGACGCTTCTTTTTTTGATTTAATTTATTTGTGATTTACTTTTTTTTTTTTTTCTAAAGCAACGGAGACTTGTCTCAAATGATGGATAAAAACGTCTTTGATTCATTATCGCCACTTCTTTGTTGATGGGTTATTTAGTCAGAGTAACATTTTGTGGTTTTTGTTGCTTGTAAATGTATGATATCGGTATACTAGATGCTATATATCGCAGGGTTCCTTCAGCATACATGTCCTTTTTTTGTTTGTAACTATTTGGTGGAAGAACAATGATTATCTATCAAGTGATAAAGTCATGAAAATAAGGAACTCTTACAAAATGACCGTTGGAAATGTTTAAAAAAAAAACAAAAAACATGACTGCTGGAACCATAGCATTTATGCTTAAATATATACATCTATATAAATCATTTTTTATTCTTCTTTTTGCGGTTTTTGCTGCTCGTTTTTGTTTCTGAGCCGGTAACTTTTCCTTCCGGCACAATTTCCTCAATTCTGGTGGCGCTGAGCTTGGTACCCATGTTACCAGAGTCACTGGAACCAGCTTCGTCGCTGCCTTTTTTCGCTTTGGTTGCCTTGGCCGTCATCTCTTCGCGCTTTCTGGCAACAGCCGACCGGGTCTCAACTGCCTTGATCATCTTCTCTGTTAAATCAAACGCCTCCTTTTGGAGGGCCTCGTCGTGCAGCTCAGAGCGCGGTGGAGGCGAACGGATCTTACATTGCGACGTATATTGAACCTCGAGGGTCTCCTCAAAATCCGGGCCCATGGCTGCGAAAAGATGCGTTTGCGCGCCGTTAAAGGGGGACTTGAGAACAAGCCACCAAATAGGCCACATCACAAGATAGAGGAGCAGTCCAATGATGGTACCAAAGGAAGCAAAGCGGCGAAACGAGGCCGTGCGCGTAAGACCCGGATCAACAATAATAACGCGGACATTGTTTTGGGCGTTGTCAGGCCGCTTGTACTCATTGAGCCGGCGCTGGAACTCGTAGGCAAACATGGAGAGCAGCAGCTTGGACGCACCAAAGACCAGCCAGGGCCGGCGCGCGGGATAGCCGCGGGTCTTGAACTCAAGATCGTTGAGGTTCATGTCGCCCATGACAGATGCCACACAAGTCGTGAGCACAACACGTACGTCACGATCCGGCGGCTGCACACGTAGCGCGGGCGATAGGAGCGTGAGCAGATGGTAGTGCGCAAGATAGTTGATTTGCAGCTGCGATTCGACGCCGTCAACGGCGGTGGCGGAGCGCGCTGCACCTGGCGGCAGCGCCTCCCCGGCGCAGCAGATAATCATATCCAGCCGGCGGGGCGGCTTGTTGTCGAGCCACTTGGTCGCGAACTGGCGCACCGAATGGAGCGATCCCAGGTCCATGGGCTCAACGTGGATCAGCATGTTGCCTGTGCGGTCGCGCATATCCTCGACAAACTCGACGGCCCAGCTCCACGAAGAGGGTCTCACTAGCAGAATGAGTTGCGCACCCTTGCGTGCCAGCTCATCTGCCACCTGGGCGCCAATGCCAGATGTGCCGCCCGTCATGATGATGACTTTGCCATGAAGGTTTCGCTCCCAGGTGTTGACAGTGCCAGTAAAAAACCACTTGACGGCACCAATGCCGCCGACAACGGGCAAAACTTTTTTGATAGTGTCGACATAGGGGATTCCCTGCGTGCCGTTCATGAGAACGCTGCCAATAATGTTGAGTGGCATGGTTGGCAATTGATGATAAATAAAGAGTTGACAAGTGTAGGAGAATCAAAATGGGACCCCCTCGGTTGATCCAGTCTTTGTGTCTTTTATCACACAGTAAACAGAGGGTATACTCTGCGTATCCTGGGTTATGGGATGTTAGGGTTAGATGCCCCCAAAACAACAACAGCACAATGGGAGTAAAGGGCAGCAGCTACGTAAAGGATAGTTGGCGATGCATTGGACAATAGTGATATCCCAGAACAACAACAAAGTAAATGCATGCTTTATAACGGCCACTTGTTCTAATCTCTAGACCAGATCGTTTTGTTCATTTTTTTCCCATGTTTTATTTACTATTTCAAACAAAAAAAAAAAAAAAAAGAAACTCTAACCGTCTAAAAGCGTTATCTTGAGATAATGCATATAGCCACCATCATCAGAGGGAGAAACAAAGAGTAATCTCCATGGATTGGCAATGATCCTTTGCTGATTTGTCTCGACGGGGGTAAAAAGTCCTATTTGAAGACCGGATCAGTGGTTTGAACATGGCTCTCATTACTATTAAATGCTACATAAACATAAATAAATATATATATAAAAAAAAAAAAAAACTTATTACCATATACTGGCCGCGAAGCGCTCACTTTTGGCTACCAAAGTCGTCAAAACACTGCATCAGTACCCTACAGTCGTCGCTGCCGCTGGCCATCCGCGTGTCACTAAGTCCAATGCAGCATACAGGCCCGGTATGGTCATGGAACGTGTGCCAGTTGCGCCCGCTCTGTAGATCCCACACCTTGACCGTCTTGTCGTGCGATGCGCTTACTACTCGGAAGCTGTCCGCCGCCAACGCCCACACACCTTCAATATGGCCAAATAGCGTGCGCACTAGCTTGCCAGTGCGAATATCCCACATCTTGATCGTCGCGTCGAGCGATCCCGTGAGAATATGCGTAGGGTGTCGTGGGTCTACGAGCGTGTCGGCGGAAAAGTACTTGCCGACATTGCCCATGGGGTCGCCATTGCTGCGATTAATCATACTAGAGTTAAACTGATTGCGTGCTTCCTCCTCCTCGTCGGAGCGGCGACGATCCTGGGCCGCTGCCGTTGCGGCGGTCGACGGACTGGGATCACGCTCGTCCACTACGGCAAAAGTACTGCCCTTGTTGTTCTCGTCATCTGGGAAACTGGTGCAGCTGCCGCTCTCACCTCCGTTTTCGAGGTGATCAATAAATAGAGGCAGCACACAGCTTATCTGCGCTACATGTGCATCACTACTGCCGGGCACGCTAAATTCGTTCACACACTTGCGGGTCTTGAGATCCCACATCCGCACCGTCGCGTCGTCGGATCCGCTGAAGAGAGTTGATGACTCAGAGTGCAGACGTACGCTTGTGACCGCTTCCCGATGACCCGCAAGGGTGAAACACGTTTTGGTTTTAAAATCCCAAATGCGAATCATGCCGTCAGCACACCCTGAGACAATGAGAGTCTGGTCAAAGTCAAGCGCCTGCACACTGGCATGGCTGTTAAACGTCCCCATGGACGCGCCCGTCTTGTAGTTCCAAATACGAATAATCTTATCAGTTGAGCCAGTGACAAGTTTAGTGGAGTCAAACTTGAGAGCATTAATTGGGCCCGCGTGGGCCGACAGCTTGCGCACAAGCTTGCCGGTTTCAATGTCCCAGATATATGCAATGCCAATGCTGGTGCCGGAGATGAGGTATTGTTCATCGAACTGAAGGCAGAGCACGGGACTGGTGTGCAAAAACTCGGCGGACCGATGGCGGCCGCCACGCCAGTTAGCCTCGACAACGTAGCGCTCAGCGTAGACTTCTTTCCAAGGCCGCGTTTTCCGCTTTTTCTTTGGCGGCTCTTGTGACTGCGGTTGGGTCGTTACTGTGACGGTCGTTTGTGGGACTGGTGGCGAGTTGTGGTTTTGAGGCTGGTTTAGCTGCTGCTCCTGCACCATTTGCTGGGTCCGCAGCTCCATCGCGCGCTTTGATTCGCGCAGCCGCTTCTTTTCAAGCAGCGGCAGGCCCCAACCACACTTTGTGCATTTTTTGTCAATATGCTGCTCGCACAAACGGTGCCAAACAATATCGTCGTCGGCCATACGCTTCCAGGCCCGCGAAACCATGGCGGCGCGGCAGAGCGAAGAAGAGTCGAGGTACGTGAGAATCTTGAAAGCAATTTCGACAGGGAGAGCGGTAATAAAGTCGAGACGAAGGGCGTTATCGAGCATGGCCGCGACTTGTGAAAGCTGGGGAAAGCAACATTGGGCTAGCAAGCCCTTGAGCATGAGTGTGCGCTGGGACGCGGGTGCTGCGGAAAAGATGGACCAGACATGGGAGATGGCCTCCTGATCGGACTTGTCGAGTTGATTAAGGGAGTGCTGTATCTCCTCCATCTGTTTGGCGTCGGCCTGGCGGTTACATGAAACGTCGGGATGGTGGCGGTAGCAGTAGTTTTGCATTCGGTTTTCAGGGGCGTGTTTCATGAAAAAGGGGTTTATCGACGATGCCGAGGGGGATGTCGTGGCGATAGTTTTTGTTGTTGAAGTAGGCTGCGCAGCGGGGGTGCTGCTGCTGTCCTTGGCGGAGATTTCAGAGGTTGAAGAAGTCATGGTGACAATAAATCAGCGAAGAGGGAAGAGAGATGAACGGGAAGTAGTAAAACAGTTGAGGTTTTAATTTAATTCCCGTTGAAATCGAGTATAGCGTCGACGTTCGTGCAGTCAAAGTTGGATTTGCAGACGATGTGGACAGAAGATTGGAAATGAGAAAGAAAAAAAAAAAAAAAAAAAAAAAAAAAAAAAAAAAGAAAAAAAATGAAGTTTTTTTTTTTTTTTTTTTTTTGGTTATGTGTTTGATGGTAACCTATCTGGGTTCAAATTCTCATGGAGGAGGGTATGTATACAGTGCAAGGACCTTTTTTAAAACGGGATTTGAGCTGGTACTTTCAGGAGTTTTATAACCTCAATAGAAATTGGTTATAGGCCCATGTATTGATATTAGGGTTCTACCGTTGGCAAAGCCTGAGAAACAAAAGCAAGCTCATCAAATCCGACATAAATGACGAAATCGACCGTTACTGACCATTTTAGAAGGCAAATCTGTTGTTATCAAGGGCATATTAGTGATAAATGGTTCTACTGTAACATGACCCATAATAAAACAAAAAAAACAAACAAGATAAAACAAAAAAAAAAAAGAAATAAAACACTACGGAGCCAAATGTCAACCAGCTCCGGTTCTTTCCCCAGTCAACTTGGTGGCTTGAGAGCTGGGCTTGAATCGGCTGTGCAATAAAACAATGTCCGTTGCATCTAAGCCCCTGATCATTTTATAAGAAAGAATAGAATATCAGAATTTTTTTTTTTTTTTTTTTTTTAATTTTCATTATTAAAAACTTTTTTAACTATCATGTTTGGTTCGCCACCATTGCCTAAAGCTAGCCATACCGAGAAAGAACTGGATTCATCAAAGTGTGCCCAATGTCGAAATCTGTTTGTTTTTTTCGTTCTCAAAAGGATCTCTAATGTGAGTCTGTTTTGTATCAAGTTCTAACCCCCTCTCTCCCTCGTTTGTTTTCTTCTGTTTATTGGGTCTAGTGACTGCTAGGAATCATTTAAACATGGACATGTTTATTTGAATAATTTGAAATTTCCATGACATTTTCAAGCCAAAAAAAATAACTAACAACCATGCAGGCATAAATTGCTACGTTACCATGTTTTGAAAGACCCATATTATCATACCCAGCTATCGAAACTCTTAAATATCAATTGCTTTTGTAGTAATTTTTTTTCCTTTTTAAAAAAGGGACCAATAAAACGGTTTATTATTATTGTTTAAGAAAGCGAAATATCATTAAGTGTATGGTCCATTTTTTTGCATAAAAAAATAAACGTTAAAATGTATCATTATTCGTTAACTATCCTTTTACCAATTAATATGAATTATTGTCTTTTTATTGCAATTTCCCATGTTCACATTCTGCAGTAGATTTTTAAAAACATGTCGTCAAGTGAATAAGTACTACCCAAGCCCAGTCAAGTTGTGTAAAAAAAAAAAAAAACAATTACAAACATTTCAAAACTGATTTAAAAAGTTTAGTAACCAAAAAAATAAAACTAATCCAGTGCTGATGGCAATTGAATAGATAGCAACTGACAACTAAAACAATTTAACTGAAATCTATCTAGTTTCACTAATCATTTTTTATCTCTACTACCATTAACATGCTATCTTCTTTTTTTTTTTAATAAAGCCACAATAATGTATGGCACATTATACCCAGAAACAAACGGCCATATTTGTAATTGCATGTGAATGGATTCCACATTCCCGTGATAGCCTTTGTGGTGATTTCATCAGCATTGTAAAAAAAAATAATAATAATAATAATAATAATAATAATAATAATAATAATAATAATAATAATAATAATAATAATAATAATAATAAAAATAATAATAATAATAATAATAATAATAATAATAATAATAATAATAATAATAATAATAATAATAATAATAATAATAATAATAATAAATAAAAAAAAAAAGAATTAAGATGGGCATAGCACCATGCTGCTACATTGCTGGATCAACTCGCTTTTCGTTCTAATTGGTTCATCACTATGGTAGGGCTCAGATTGGACATGCGAGCTCCTATATCTATTTGTAGCTTCTTTTTTTGATAACTTATAACATAATACTGACCCACAACTAACCCAGCATGGGGGGCCCAGAAGTTTTTCCCAGGGTCTTATAAAAATATAAAATCAGTTTTATTGTTTTAAATGGTAAAATGGCAATTTTTTCTCTTTTTTGTTCTTTGTTTAATTCAAAAAGAAATCTTTTATTATAACTTATGGTGCTAGAGACAAAAAAAAAAAAAAAAAAAAAAACACGCAGGAAGCATTGATACCGGCGCGGCGGTGCCAGAGCTGTCACTGCTGCCGGTTAGGGCTTTCCGCTCATTATTTCAATCTATAGCTTCTAGCCGTTTTTTTTTTGTTTTTTTTTTGACTTGTTTATTTAAATAATTTTTTTTTAAAAAACATTGTAAATTTATATATGTACTTATCATAAATTTTTTTTTCTCTCAACCAAAAAACAAAAAAGAACATGAACAGCAAAAGCGATTTTACAAAAAAAAAAAAAAAAAAAAAAACAATATATATACCATATCACATGAGCCTTAATACCAAGAAAGCAAAAAAGAATAATAAAAAAACTTTGAACATTCAAAAAAAAAAAAAAGTGTCAATAATAACATGTCGAGGTTGTTTGCGTCAAAAGATCGTTTTTATCGTGTGAATTTTTCTTGTCATCTAATTGGCTTTGTAGGTCAGGAGTGATGCCAAGCTTTGCAGGCTGCAGCCCTTTTTAAGGAACTCGTGCTGAACAAGCTCGTCCGTAGATGCACGGTAGTTGACATCAACGCACAGACATACACTCAGAAACGACTTTATCTCCTTTGATAGCTTGTCTGGGCGCTTCAGCTTGGGAGTACCATTGGTGGCAATCAGATAAAGCGCCTTAAGCGGCTCCTCGTTCAAGTACGGTGGCTCTGATTCAATCATTTCAATTGCCATGATTCCCAGTGACCACACATCAACCTTGGCACCATACTCCTTCTGCTTGACAACCTCCGGTGCCATCCAGTACGGCGTGCCCACCATCGTGGCACGCTTGCTCTTATGCTCGGTCAGCTTGGCACAGAAACCAAAATCCGTGATTTTAACGTGGCCCTGCGCATCAAGGAGCATATTATCACTCTTGATATCACGGTGAATAATATTTTGTCGATGCAAGTGCTGTAGACCCTTGCACGTCTCGAAACAGATAGTCGAAATTTGCTCCTCCGTCAAGGTATTGTTGTCAATCACATCCGTCAAAGCACCACCTTCCATATACTCCATCACTACCCACAGATCTGAGGACCCACGCAAATAAGCGTCTAAAAAGTTGACAATGTTGGGATGCTGGCTTTCCTTCATAACTGTAATCTCATTAACAATGAGCTCCTTACGGGGCTGCGTTGACAGATCAATCTGCTTGATCGCCACCCTCCGATGCACTGCAATAGGGCCTTGGAGGGGACGTGCCACGTACACCGAGCCTGACGCACCCTGTCCGACCTTCTTCAACTTTTGGAACAGCTGGTTAGGGTCGTTCGAGCTGACCACAGAGCGCAGGCGCTCCATAATCTGTGCGTCGGTCATGGTAGAAATACGGCGCTCAGCCATTTCACGCTTAGGCGGGGCGTTGGGGCCACGGCCCTCAAGCGCAGCTGCGGTCGCGGCGGCCGCCGCTGACTTGGCCTCACTAGGCTTGGGAGGGGGTTGCGGGGGATGCTGAGGTAACTGTTGTGGCGGCTGCTTGAGCTTGGGCTTGAGCGGCTGGATAGGCGTGCCGTATTTTTCGCTGTTGTTGTTGTTACTGCCGGGAGTGTGGGGGCTGTACGGAGGGGCGATACCGCGGGGTGGCTCCTTGGCCGGGTTGTTAGGCGTGTAGAGCTTCTTGGGCTGTTGTTGCTGCTGGAGCTGCATGATTTTCTGCTGTTGCGAGAGCTGCTGACCGGGAGGAAGCTTATTCGCAGGCGGCGACTGTTGAGCGAGCTTCTGTGTAAATAGAGGCTTGACAGGTGGGCCGGGGTACTGCTGCTGTTGCTGCTGCTGGGGTTGTTGCTGATTTTGTTGTTGCTGTTGTTGATGAGGGCCAGCCTGTGGTGGTTGCTGCTGCGGCCTCTGGGGATCGTTGGATAATTGAGGTAGCGATGGCAGAGAGGGCTTGCGCTGAAACTGCTGGTGGATCGGGGAGCCCAAGTTCTGAGCACTGTGCTGGTGACGCAGCTGGGGTGGCCGAGGGGCCTGTCTCAATGGCGCTATCTGTGGGAGGTGAGAGACGTTGGTGGTACGGGAGTTTCCGTTGGCGGAATTAGCATTGTTCGTAGTACTGTTGTTATTGTTAAGGGCATTAGTAGGGACATTAATGGGTCTATTAGCGGGGTAGCCAGAGCCCGGTAGCGAAGGCTTGTTAGTTGGAGCCTTGGTCCATTCGTTAAGGTTGTTGGAAAGGGAGTAATTGCTGTTGTTCTGACCGCCGTTAAACTGCTGACGTTGATTCTCCTGGGCAGCAGCCTCAGCCTTGAGTTTTTCAGTAGCAATCAGATCCTCATTTTCTTGAGCCTGAATGTCGCTGTAAAACTCGAGAACCTCAATGACCGCCTGAGGGTTCTTTGCGTAGTCCTCGTGGGTAATCGCCGAAGCACTGAGTAGTTTTGACCAAGAGTCGGGTAAACCAGTGAAACCACCAGAGACAGGGTCAAAGCCCACGTGAACTTTATGTGTGAAGTTGGTTGGGCTGGAGACGCCAGTCAGGGGGCATTTTGAGTAGATATCGTCGATCCAGGCATAGAGCTCTGTGTCATTTTTGCAAGCAATAAAAATTGATTTTGATCCCGAAGATCTAATGATTTCAAAGCAGTATGGCTTGAGGTCGACCCTAGTAATATTTGTGATTGAGTACAGGGGGATGGATAGCGCGGGAGTTGAGGTTGATGCAGAGATGATTGTTACCTAAAATGAGTAAAATACGAAGGTTAGGGCACTGACAGAAAGAAAACATGAAACCATATATCACCAGGATAAAATAAAGCAGCAATATTAACAGAAAATAAAAAAAAAGGGGGTGGAATATTGGGATATTCTGTTATTTTGGTGATGCTACCAGGAGATTTATAGTTTTCAAATTTTGGCACTTGGATATGATTCTTACCTCATTCTTGTAAAACTCAAGAGAAGATTCTCTTAGCACTAGATACTTTTTGTTCCACAGTTTGAACGACCCATCCTCCTTAATGATAGTCCAGCCGTGCTTGACAAAGCGACCTTTAGGATCATCACGTTGGCCAGGGGTGGTAGTGTTGTTGGATATAGAGGAGGCGCTGGTTGGGCTAGCGTTACCTGTGGACGCGTTGTCGTAGGAAAAGTCAGAGTTTGTTGGTGAGTGTGAGTTGAGCCGTTTCGGGTATTGGTTAAGATTGTCAATGTTTGATAGCTTGTTGGAGGAATGGTCTGGTGGAGTAGGGGCAGGTCCGGGGTTCAGGAATGCATTTTGCGAAAAGACGCCAGCGGAGCTAGAGAAGGACATGTTTGGAGGGATGGTTGTCCTTTAGGAAAGCGGGTGTTGATGGTGATTTCGAAGAAGAAGGAAGAAAGAAGAGGAGGAAAAGATGCGGTAAAAGAGGGTTTTAAAAAAAAATAAAAAAAGGGGCCAAATTTTGATGGTTTTTTTTTTTTCTTTTGACAAATCTTGGACGATTTTTGTGGGTTCTTTTTTTTTTTGTTTGTTTGGTATATACTTTGTATAATTATATGTATACTGAAGGCAACATAGTGTAAAATATAATGGCATCAAGTCATCATAATGAAATTGGCAGAATGATAAATAATGGTAATGATAGGAATTAGGAAAAAGATAAATAAAAATTATATTGACACTAATACTGACTACACATAAGTGCAGTTAAGCGTTAAAAGTCTTTTAGTTATTCATTAGCACTGATATCATCAAAGGATACTCATGTTCATTATCCTCCATCTTGTCTTTATCACCCTAAATTTTTAGAAAGGGGGTATGAAGCGTATCGTGGTGATTCATGTTCAATAAAGCTGCTGTTTGCTTTTATTCAAAATGTTTTCAAATGAAAGAAAAAAAAATAAAAAAAAGTGGATACCATTTCCTTCGTGTCTTTCAAGTTGGTACCGTATCACGTTTAACAAGCAATACGTCCCTTTGCACTTGACAACAGAACAACCACCATTAGGCCATGTGTAGGTCTTCTCTTAACGTCAGACTATTAATTTTTGTTTTTTTGTTTTTTTTTTAAAAAAAAAAAAAAAAAAAAAAAGAGATTAAACAAATTTAATAAATCTCGAACGCTTTGGCATAATCATGCTTACAACGGAGACTACTATAATAATAAGAAAGGGCTCCCCAGTCACCATCAACAACGATCAACATTGAATAACACTAAATGATAAACCATATGTATGGTTTTCTTTTTCTTTTTCTTTAAAATGTCGCTGGGGTTTTAACCTGGACTAGAAAACCCAGGAGTAAAACCCTTTTAAAGGCTTGTATTTCTATTTCCATGTTTTACTCCCGGTAAAAAACAAGTGGGTATTGAACGGCCAGGACTATCAATTAGACGACTCTAACCAATTCCAGTTGTCTTTTTTTTTTTTGTTTTACCCCTAGAAGTTACCTAAAAGCTACCTAAGAAGTAATAACTAGGGTATCATCTGTCGGTATACAGGGTACCAACTACTTCAAACTCATACCAGGAATATTTTACACTTGTACATGACTGCATACTTATCTCTCCCTAAAAAAAAAAAAGGCAAAAAAGAAATAAATAAAATAAAAAGCAAAAGTGGCTAGAACTAGAACATGGAGGTCATTTTTATACCTACCTAATCGTCTCTTCAAGTACTTCAGGTTTCCATGTTACTGCTAGCAGCACTATGCAATCTGCCACTATAGATAGAAAGTCTGTTTATTGTCCTAATAGAAGTTACATGACAGAAATGAAAATAAAATAAATAAAAACACAATAAAAGGGTAGTTTTAAACTCTGTCTCGATGAAACTGACAAACTAAATGCTCTCAGCATGTGTAAGGGGTTCAATGATGCCGAATTCTTTATAAGAATCTCCATGTGCTAAGGAATTCAATATGATTAAATCTATTTCTATTTATTTTTCAAGTACCAATGCATATCATACCCGGAATTCCTGACGCCAACAAGCATGTCAAAAAGCAAAAAAACAATTCTTATTTAGTCTTAATTATAGATGCTATACGAAAACAAAAAAAGTCCAATTCATCTTGATTTAATTGGGACTTTGTATAATAGCCCACGGGTGAAATTAAAAGGGTTGTATGTTATTGATGCTGGCTCGGATCAAAAGTCTAGATCACTTTTCGTGGGAAAGAGTCTAGTGAGCTTGCTACGAAGCTTATTTCATACCGTTTTTTTTTTAGTTTTGCAATGTCTAGGACGCAGCCTCTCGCTATTCAAACAAAGCATCCTTCCCACTATGAATAAATGAAAATGGTGTTTAGAGTTTTTCTTTTTTTTTTTGAGAAAAAGGTTAGATTAGTGAGTGACGATCCATTCGTTACTACTGACGCTTCGAGGGAGGAACAATAATCGACCTGGGCCATCTATTTTTTTCATGCTAATTTACTTGGGTATTAAAAGTGTTTGTACATGTGCCACCAATGAGAGTCAAAGAAAAAAAAAATTAAAAAGAATCATAAAGGAAAGATAATCATAAACCCCCCGATAAGAAATAGCTACTAATGACCGCCGCTGGTTATGCTCAGGCCTCGCTGTCGCTGTCAAACAATGCCTCTAGTCTTGGTTGCTTTGGGCGCAGTGATCCATAGTCCCCGGTGGCTGTTGTTGAATGCTTTTTGTTCGCAGGGCCCGAGTCACCTTCAAGCTTTGGCTTTTTCTTGCTTGATCTGGTGTTATTACCCCTACTAGCTACTGCGGCTTTAGGTCGACGGCGAACAACAATTTTATCTTCCTCATCTTCCTCATCGTTGTCACCGTCAAGGTTTGAATGGTTTCTGCTCAAGACCTGCTCCTCTTCACTATCAGAGTCAATGTCAATTATCACCTCTGACTTCCGCTCGCTGCCCCGCTTGCGCTGGTGCCCAGATCCCTTATCAGTAGCAGCAGCCACGACCGTCTCTATCTCTGGTTGAGCAGAGAGGGGCGCAGCAGGTACAATGCAATCCTCGATATCTAGGTTACGTTCTAGTTCGGCCACCCTCGCCTGGTCTGTGCTGTGAAGACGCTGCATAAGATTGGTAAAGTGTCGGCTAATAATAGACTGTGTACCTTTCCGCTGCTGCTGCCGTCGCCGCACAGCAACGCCATTGTTGTTTCCATCAAATAAATTTTCTGATGATGCCAAATCTGGTGGTGATGATGGAAGAAGCAGCTCGGAACTTGTGGCACGCTCAGCGCGAGGCACTACTGGCGCTCGCCGATCATAGACTCCATAGTCAGGCCCATCGCGCTGCGCGTCATAGTAGTAGAGCTTTTCAATGGGCTTTGGTTTAGCCGCATGTTTTGCGGCCATTGTCACTGCTGCAGTTGAGGAAACCAAAAGTGGGGCCCTTGCGTGTTTCAGGGCTGATGCTTTTGCAGCTGGCGGTAATGCTGATGCTGATCCGTCAGAATTTCCGTCATCTCCATTGCGTCGATGCGGATTTAACGAGCGTGGTGACAACTTGGTCGACTTGGTACCATTAGAGAACTTTCCTGATGCAGTCTTTTTGGGAGGCTGGTGTTGTATCTGGTTTTGAGTCAACTTAGTTGTATTCATTGGCATCCTGCTCGACTTGGCCCGTGTATTAGAGTTCGGGATGGAATCCTCTGATGGTAGTCCGAAAGGATCCTCATCTGAACTTCCAGAATCCTCCTCTTTATCATTGATAAAAGAAGATAATAGGCTGAGCCCAGATTCTTCCTCATCGTCAAGGTCCTCGTCACCGTCGTCATCAGCTGCTGCATCATCAAAAAATGCATTGATGGTTGCTTTTTTACTTTTACGGCCACCAGCTCCTTTGGCACGCTTTGGCTCCGGGGCAGCAGTAGTAGGCACAGGACTACCCAGGCGTTTCCCCGTGCCCGCGCTCACAAACCCGGTCTCAACTCCGTCGGGCATGTTGAATTTCTTGGCTGCACGCTTAAGTGGCCGTCCCTTGTTCTTCTTGAGTCGCTCACGCTGCGCGTTCTCCGCCTCGCGCACAATATCGTCCACTGCCAACAATTCTTTATTTTCCTCCGGAATGTCAATTGTCATTTCCACACATTCTGGCCGCACATCCTGTGGGAGCATACGGTGCCGCAAGCAGAACTCAAGTTGATCAGTCTCTGGGTTGTCCTGAATCAGCCGCTGGATATATTTATAATTGTCAAAGGATTTATCAAGTTTTTTCTCCTCATTGTCAGCAAGAAGCATGTAGATTTTGCCTGCACGTTTACGGCCTGTACGGCCCATGCGCTGTAACATGCGAATAGGACTCGAAGATGCGTCATAGCAAATGATAAGATCAACCTCACCAATATCAAGACCCTCTTCACCAATGGAAGTGGCAATAAGCGTGTTGATAGTGCCAGCTTTAAACTCATCCACAACACGCTGTTGCTCCTTTTGACTCATGCCACTGCTGCCACTACTAGCAGTCCCCTGGCTGCCGGAATTGTCTCCCTTGCCTGCGGCCTGACCAATGAATAAGTGCGGCCGGCACTCTGGTACGTGGACCTTCAAGACCCGCTCAATCTCGACGCCCGAATCACGATAGGCAGAAAAAATAATTGCTTTTGAGTCGGGCTGCTCCAGCGCCCATGCCTCCACAAAAAACTCCCGCGTCACTCGGACCAGCTCCTCCAACTTTGGGTGGCCCAAAAACCGATCCCGGACAATATGGTGGCTATTGCCATGAAAAATCAACTTTTCGCATGCCGCCACGCAATCATGGTAATGTTGACTGTTGAGCAGGGTAGCAACATGTTTACCTGGTTTTTTCTTGGATTTGCCGCTGTCATCTCCACCCTTGCCGCCGGTATGCTCACGCTCAAACGTTTGAATAAAGTTGTAAAACGGGCGGATGCCATGATATTTTAAAAGGTTAACAGCATGACCCATTGAGGCAAGAATTTTCAAAATGGCAAGATACTTAAATTTGATGGGGTTGTTGGAAAAGCGGCCTGACACGGTCTTCATAGCGCTCACGGCTGCGAACTGGTTGAGATTGGCAGGATCCGTAACATGCAGCACATTGGCACCCGCGACATCGCGGATGAGTGGCGCGAGTGCGCGGGAAAGCGGCTCTAGCACCGAGTGTTGATCGTCCGAGAGGCCAGACACAAGCCGTGTGACGTCCTTCTTGTGAATGTACTTGCTGATATCCGGGCTATCCTCGGTACGGATCTCAGCACGTGAGATGCGTAAATTGGTAATGATAGCCTGTACGCCCTCCAAGGTGGTCGAGGGGGTTGCTGTTAGCGCAAGAACTCGAAATGACTGATTAAAGCGGGCAATGAAACTAACGACGCCTACGTACGCGTGATTGCCTGTGGCCCGGTGGGCCTCGTCAATTACAATACAAGCAATGGACTTGGGATCAACAACGCCACGCTTAAGGTCATTATCCACGGTCTGCGGAGTTGCAAAAAAGACCCGCTTGGTGGCCCACTCCTCCTCACGCATAATGGGCGTCATGGAGCCGCCAATAAGAATGCTGCTGTCAGAGCGCGGCAGGCCCGTAATTCCGAGGCAGGCTTCCAATTGCTGTGACACAAGGGGCCGTGTTGGTGCCATGAATATAATCTTGCCGGTGCGTGTCCAGCGGTAGTAGTTGAGGATCACGGTGCTGGCAATAAATGTTTTGCCGAGGCCGGTAGGAAGTGCACAGAGGACATTTTCAAAAAGAGCGCGCTTGATGATATTTTTTTGGTAGTCGCGGACGGAAAGGTTGGTGGGGTATATGTAAATACTGAGCATGGATTCGTCAAGTTCATGATGTGTAGGGGTCGTGTCCTGGGCAAGCTGGCTGTTGGAGGTGTATTCCCAGTTGTTTGAGGAGTTTCCGTCCTTCTCACCGCTGACTTTATAATTGCGGGTAAGTGTTGTTTGGTTTGAATAGGTAATGCGAGACTGGCTAGGCGCCATTCCAGTAGTAGTGTTTCTGTTATTTGATGCTTGTGTAGATGGAACGTTTGATGATGATGGTAATGAAGGGGTTCTAAATGTCTGACTTGAGGGCCGCGATGCCTGGCTGTTGTACCGTTGCTTTTCTTGGCTCGTAGGCTTGCTGAACCGGCCCGGTGGTGTCCTTGTATTAGCGGCAGGGCTACTCGGCGGCTGGTGCGGCGACGACGAAAAAAACGGCGATACAGACCAGCCTGAATTACTGTGCCCTCCCTGGGAGGAGCACGGTTGGGATGAATGTGGTGGCTGTTGGGATGCACGCGGCAAAGGTGCTACTGATGGCGGTGGCGGTTGCTTCGGCCTTGACGACGCAGAAGATGCGGCCTCGAAATCATCGTCGTCATCAAGCAGCTCAGCAAGATCGTCGTCATCAAAAGCGTCCTCAAAAACTTGATCAAAATCGTCCATATTTCAAAATGTCTTTACAGACCTAATGGAAGATCAACCAAGATGTATTATAATTATGTCTCAAAAAAAAAAAAAAAAAAAAAAAAAAGTGGTGACGCGTAAATGACAAAAGATTTGGGTTACACACAGATTGTGTAGAACTTTTTACGTTTTTTTGTTTGCCTCTTTGGGGCAAACTCCAAACTGGGATGAAATTATGCAACGCGTTTATGTCGTAAAGTATATATACAATTAACTCAATAAAGTTCTCCAACACTCCGGCTCAAAATTTACGTCATCAACATCCATGAAACCAACAGCCATCTTAAATTCTTCACTGTATCTCTTCCAAAGGAGATACATGGCAAATTTTGCACCAAAGATATGTACCATTCTTATTACGAGGCTCGTACGTACGCCAAAGCTTTAAAGTGTTGAGAGCTTCGACCGGAGTGGGTGGCTTGTTAACCAGGAGGTCTATTAGATTGTCAGTAGCCACCATGGTAACACAAGGGCCCCAAATGATGGCCTCTTCAACGATACGGGCTAATTCATGAAGATCTTTGATATCATCCTCTGTTTTGATGATAAATCTAATGCTGTTGAAAAGACAAGTTCTCAAAATTGTAGCGGCATTGACGCTATTTATTTGTTTTGAACAGAGCTGAGTAAATATGACACTGTAAGGAAGCAGCGAAAGGTAAATTTGATAAAAAGAGAAAAGTAAATGATTTAGAATTGGTCATTTGTATTTTATAGAAAGAAGAATTGTAAACTGTAAAAATATTAAAATGTAGATACTTATATACTTGTTAAAACCTCAAGTTCTTTAAAGCACGATAACTCTTATCTCTTCTAATCATTATCGTTTACTGAATGATTGTAAACTTGCTTTTGCATTTAGCACCGGATAACTGATTAATTTGTTTTTTCAAAATGCAATTAGAACGATGAGATATAAGTGTATGATAGTTCTAGTACACCTTTGATTGGCTGAGGTGACACTGGTACATTTCCAACAATTTGTTCCTCCTTGAGTCGAGCAAAAAAGGCTTTGTGAAACTTTGCTTACTTCGGAGCCTGTACTCTGTAAGAGTCATCTGGAGTAATATGCAGAGGCGGAACCAAAAATAGCAACGTATTAGTGTCTTGGATGACTGAGAGCTGCATCACAGTAGAGCGCGCGGCACGATATATTGCTAGCTCTTTCTATGCTTCAGCCGATTCCATTAATTTTTTATAGCGTTTCAGGATAATTTGACAACTGGCCCTATCAAAATGTTTCATTATTGCATCGTTGCCCGCCTGACGAATTTTTTCTTCAGGGAAAGTGATGGCAGAGCTGGCGAGAACCTTTAGGGGAATCAATATCCATTGGGTTAGTGACTACAATAATAATTTAATCAGATTCCTGGCTTTTCTGAGTTGGTTCACCTGGATTGGTAGTTGATTCCGTGTCAGGCAAACACGAAGAAAGCTGCCCATTATCTCTAAGATAGTCAACCGCAGGGTTTGAGAAGAGTTCCCCTTGAGCGGGGATTTCGCGCCCATTGACCAACCAAGAGTTGCCAGTGTTGACTGACTGATTTGTTTAACCTCTTTTAGAAGGCATGAGAAACCAGTTGAACAGAGGAAATTTTGAAATGAATAAAGGTCGGTGAAAAGACATTGTCGCTATCAAGTGTAATAAGGGACAAGTCATTTAGAGATGTGAAAATTATAACTGAATACAACTAGAAAGGAAGAAGACTAACGGGAATATCTTCTCTATATACATAAATGAGAGGCACCAAACTCTTTTCACCAAAACAATTGCAACCTATAGGTGGTAATAGACATAATAATGGCCAAACTGGAGTTGCTCTTCATTGAAAAGTAGTTGAAGCATAAGATAATAAGAGACAATGGTAGCTGGGCTTGTCAGTCCAGCTCCGTTACAAACTTTCTAACATTAAATGGGTACAATGAGCTCTGAGTTCTAAGTGCAGTAAAACACCTTCTAACAGGGCTCACAATTTTATGAAAATTACATTAAAAGAAAAGATAAATAGCCCCATTATTGTTGTTGTATGTAGATAACTATAAGGACAGAGGCATAATGGTGAATGAAAGTCGTAGGTATTAGTACTGTTGTCATTAGTATCTCTTAAGTTGTCTTTAACTTTTTTACATAATCATTAGCATGAATAATCACCACACACGGAATAGAAAATTCCCTTCTGTCTGCTGTTAATATCATTAATTAACATCGGACAAAATGATCAATAGTTGGGTATATGAAATGGCACAAAAACAGAAGTTTCAAGTCCATCTCAGTAAGAATATTAGCTGCGAGAGGTTACAGAGTGAAATCAAACAAGAAAAAACTTTGTTGGATTTAAATATTTTGAAGGGGGGTAATATTACAGTTGGTACATCTTTAATAAATGGTTTAAATGAGCATTAATATTAGTGCTGCAGGACAGGGAGATAGTTCATTATTGGTTGATGCAACCCGAGCAGTTGTTGAAGCTTTACATTTCCCATTTGTTTCAGATAAAGGTCTTCCAATGAAAATAATCACTTACCCCATGTTTGTTGATATGTTCAGAGGCATTAATCACAAGTTACATTGTACATAATGTTGAAATGTACTTATTGGCAATCCATATTAGTGTGTATTGTGCTGATAGTCAAAGCTTAGTCATTGTATTGAGGGCTTTGATATATTATGTATCATTTCCAGTTTAGTAGAAAAACACAAAAGTCTCGAAATATCTGTATTGTTCGTATAAATTTTCTATTTTCTATAACGCATGAATAACCAATTCCATATTTTTTACATTTCTGAATTACTTTACACTATATCCATTTACAAGGTATGATTTAATCAGCTCTGTTCAACAGTCGAATCCCCAATGCCTTTTAGGACGACTCCTTGATCAGCTTTGCAAATGGTAATCAGGTTATTGTGACATACATTAAATAGTTATCAACAAAATTATAAAATAAAATGGCATATAGACATAAATTTCAAATCATTTTTCTATGAGACTAGCAAAGTTGGCGTCTGCACGTATATAAGTTCAGGCGTTCTTTGGCCATCTAGCTGCTTAGAATAGTACACTACCTGTAGTTATGATATACCAGATACGAGCAATAAAGTAATAGCCATCTGCCACCATTAAGATAAAATGTATTGATAGTGTAGGCAATTTCAAGGCAGGTTTTATGAATTATTAGATAGTCCCTGCATTAATTATCCAAAGTCAGATCAGTCATTATAGCATCAATGGACTGTGCCCAGATCATGTGGTAATAGTTAATTTCAATTCTGAACAAGTTGCATTTGTAATTTTTGAAGAAATTTTCAATTTTTATATTTTGGACTCCACATTACAAAAAAGTTATCCGCAAGTCTGAAGTAGACTTCAATATACTAGAAGCCTACAAAAGTTTTGGGCCGCCAAGGCACTAGCAGCAACTGAAAAACAGCAAGGGAAGCAGGTTCTCAAAGCTGTTGACTTCCGCAAGACAAAGCTGGCAAGGAAGTCTGTATAGAATAGAATCCATGTACATGTGCAAAATATTAGTTACCTAGATGAAGGAGATAAATATATGGAAGACCGAGAATCATGGCGTATTTTAGCGCTGCCCAGGACCTCTGAACGCAATGAAGCACAATTATCTGGAGTAATGAATGCTCTGTTGAGCTTGGCAAAGGAAAAAAATTGAAAGAAAAGGTACATCATTTCTTATATAAAAGGTAAAGGAATATCAGTTATTATCTGTGCGGGAATCTGGGGTGGTGGTCATACAGAAATCTACCGAATTAACAAGGATAAAAAATTAGGCCAAAGGAGGGTATTCTTCACGCACCTATTTACAAATTATTGAGGATTATCTACCTATTATATGGCAATCAGGTATGGAGTCCATGCACAATAATTCGCCTATTCATACAGCCGGTATCACCGAAAATTGGTTTGGTGAAAATGGTATTCCTCTTGTTCACTGGCCCCCATAGTCACCCGATATGCCCCCTATTGAGAATTCCTCGGCTGAACTTAAAGACCGTATCTATACACCTTATCCAGATTTTAAACCTTTTGATGGTGCTAAAGAGTAATTGAGGGAGTGCTTTTATAACGCTATTAAGGAAGCATGGGAGAAGTTAGGCGATGATTACTTAGATCCCTTGATGGAATCTATGGAACACCGTGTTAATGCAGTTTTAGAGGGCAAGGATCGGTATACAAGATATTAATTTCAAATAAGTATATGGGATTATACATATGTCATTCAGCCATCACATAATTAATTATCTTATTAAAAGATTAATACTGCTGATTTGGAAATTTTCAGACGTTTCCGGAGTAGCTGTATGTCAACAACTTTGTATTACATAACTAATTACAAGAGTTGACTAATAAAGCTTAAAATGCACGGCTTCAAAATTAAAGGTCCTCGTTCTGCTTCCTTTCGACAACTGTTGTTGTATCATGCCCCATATTTGAAGTTGGACCTTGCTACAGGGGTGTTTAGTTATCTTTTACTGGGTATATATGTGTGTGTTGTTCTTTTGTCTTTGTTGCTGTTTTGAATCTGATGTTTTTAGTGGCTTTGCAATGTATGTTGACCCTTTTGGTGATCCCTCCAGTCCGAAGAGCAGGGTCTCGCTTGTTTGGCAGGTGTGTTACATAATTAACTTTATATTATGTAAACTTGTCATATGCTTTAATGAACACTTGCCCACTGTTGATATTGAAAGTAGTACTATTATGCATTGATTTAAAGAAGTCAGTCAGTGTGTTTCACAAGTAAACACACACATCCGCTTCCCTTCCATGATTATTCCATTTAAGGTTTTCCTACTTGGGCAGTTTCAGTGGGGGTTTTTTATTTTTTTTTTTTTTTTTTTAGCGGGCGGGGTGAGGGGTAAATAATTGGGAAAAAAGCACCAAACTGATGACGATGATTGTGCATTACTTTCAGAATCCACTGCATTTATTATTACAGAAACGGCATAGTGCACCCATGGAGGGGGGGGGAGGACATCTTGTCGGCGGCAAGAATAAGGAAGATGATTATCACGATGATGAATGGAAATAAAAAAAGAAGAAAAGGGGTACATTCATACAGCCGTAAAGACTTTTATTATTTTACTGTTTTATTATTATTCTATTATTATTATTACTATTATTACTATTATTATTTTATTGTTGTCATAGAACATCAAACATAAAAGAACAAGGGCGGATAAAACCCCAACTCTTATCAACCACGGAAGCATTAGCAGGTGAAGAGGAGAAAAAAAAAAAAAAAAAAAAAAAAAAAAAAAAAGTGAAAAATAAACAGAAGAGGAGAAATATTTGAGACTTGAATCTTATGGATAACACCAGTGACAGTCCCGTTGATCCTAATCAACAAGCAAGATTTTATAACAACAGGAATAAAAAAAAATAAAAAAATTTTAAAATAAATTCAATTTATTTGATTTGTTGATAAAATGTAAAATTATAGTTGCTATTTTAGTAGTTATTAGTACTTGGTGATATATGTCTTCACTTTAATGATAATAATAATAATGTCTTGTACTAAGTAAAAGGGAAGGCATTTGAGTGTGGGGTATTGGAATTTTCAACGAACTTCAGACAAAACACCAAAAAAAATTTTAATAATAATACAAATAATAAAAGTAAAACTCATAAAGATCTCGCTTTTTTGCATTCTCATTTTTATTTCCAAATAAAAATAATAACTTTTTAACAGGGTCTTTTTCTTTTTTTTATATATCTCAATCACAGAAGAAGAAAAAGTTATATTGAAGAGCATTAAGAAACAAAAAAAAAGAATCACAGAAGAAGAGTGAATAAAGAGCACACAAAGTAGATCCCAAGTAAAACAGAAAAGAAACCATCATCTCCCTAATTATCATGTTGACCTGATCTGTCTCTTAGTTGTTTCTCATCATCATCTCTAGTATCAATCTTTTTTATTGTCTTATTTTTGCTGTTTTCTCTTAATTGCACCAATCCACTACCTTTACCAAATTATCATGAACAACCTTACCGCTAAATCAATACTCCCCAAGAGAGTGACCCCTCCAGCTGCAGTACCAGTGGCACCATCAAACCCCTCCAACGCAATCTCACCAGCGCCACCCCCCAAACCAGTCAAAAAGTACGCGTGTTGTTTCTGCGACCGTGCATTCTCGCGCAGTGAACACCGTTCGCGCCACGAGCGATCCCACACAAAAGAGCGTCCTTTTCACTGTCCGAAATGCCCTTCAACGTTTGTCCGCCGCGACCTTCTACTACGGCACGATCGAACAGTTCATGGCGCCGTCAAACGTGACCAAAACAAAGGCACTAGTAAACAAATCAAGAATAATGGTTCCAGCATCAGCAGTGATTATAGTAACAGTATTAGCAGTACCAATAGTAATGGCAGCAACAATATGACAAGCATTGCCAATATACTCGACAAAACTTTACCTTCAGCCTCAGCCACAACAGAAGCCCATAATTCTCGGAAACGCAGACGATCGATCGCCAACAAACAAAATTTTAAAGACCAGGATGCCTTTCTTAATGTTTTTTCAATCAAACAAAAAATTAAGCACGAGCCTGATGGTGTCTCCGTAACTGTGGCTGCCCCCACAACGGCATCTTCTCTGATTTCCTCCGTACCCTCTGACACCGCAACCTATGAACCCCACAAAATCAGTAGTAACAATAACTACAGTAACAACGCCAATGCCAACCATACCAACAAATATGATACCGACAATCAGAGCACCGGCTCTCCACTGGGCCCGTCCAAGATTAGATCCTCGTCAATGCAAATGCTCCGGTCTGAACATTTCTCCAAGTCACAGACACCGCTAACCAATCACAAGCCTAGGCTCTGCTCCCCTGTTGTCGCTCCCGCCTCGAGTGTCCCGATTGCCGCCTCCACCGGCCAAATCATTTCTCCATCCGTGGCCAACTTCACCATTCCACAACTGGGTGCTGCTTTTTCTTTGCCGGATCTTCTGTCGCAGCTCGATACGCACCACAATGAACATCTCCACGCGCTTTCCCTCACTTTATCTAAACTTCAACTCAATCGCTACCTATCGGCCTATTTTTACTACTTCCATCCCACATTACCCTTTCTCCATACCAACTCATTTGTGCCTACCGACCAACGTCTTGTCTATGCGCCGCTACTGTTTGGTGTTTGCTCGATCGGTGCGCTATTATGCTGTGAGAAGCATGTTTCAGTACTATTGCACAACGCATCACGCTTCCTGGCTGCCACGCACCTTGGCGGCAATGTACTTTCCCCAGTTACCGCATCATCTACATCTGGAGGTAATACACCTCTATCGTTGCTTCAGACACTGCTTACGCACATTGTCTACTGCGCATGGTTTGGTGATGTTCGTGGCTTTGAGTACCTTGAAACGCTACGCCCTACGGTGGCAGCGTTGGTGCGGGCAGCACTTGCAAAGCAGCTGCAACGCCGCAGAAACCGCAGTGCAGCAGCTACTGCTACAAAGTCGCGCTCCGAGTTTATTGAGACCGAATCTGTGTTACGCGCCTACTATGCAGCGTTTATCCTTTTTGGCTCGCTCACCGTTGTGTTTGACTGTGAGCCGTTGCCACTACTTATGCCCAACAATATCCCCGAAGATGCCACATTACCGTGCTCAGAAATGTTTTGGAACTCGTCGTTGTCAGTAAGTGAGTTTTCAAAACACCCACACCACGCACCAAAATTTCAGACAGTGCTACGAGAACTAGTGAGGCCAGATGGAGTAGACAGCAACAACAACCTAAACGCTGCTACTTGCGATGAGCTCTCTCCAATGGCAATCAGAGTGTTGGGGACCGCACTCTTCTTAGAGGTCTGGAGCGCCAACGCGGCGGCTGCAAGAACAACGGCAGACGACCGCGCTTTGTTGCAACAGCGTTTGTATTTGTTTGGACGTATTTGTAACGATCCTGAGCCCGGCCAGGGCCAGCTTATTTCCCAATTTCTAGTAAACTCGCCGCCCATTGCCATGGCTCTTGTGATTGATGCGACTAACTCCAGTTCGAGTGGTGATGGCGGAGCAGATATTATCTACCGGTTTCGCACGCACCAGCATCCACTGGTTGTTGACAGTTATATTTTATTGATTGTGGCGGAGCTGCGCGTACACGTTGACTTTGCGCCCGTGAAAAAGGCCATTCAGAGCCACGCTCCGCACGAGATTGCATCTGCCGCATACACGGCCTTTTTGCGTCTCATGCCACACCATAGTTTGCAGTCTTCAGCTCAGTCTTCTTTTAATTTCAATCAACAACAGAAGCATTTTTTCGAGCGACCCGATGTTCTTGTGCTTGTACGAAAGTGTTTTGAATTCATCAAGATAATTTTGCTTCCGGGTCTGAATTTGTCCATTTCCTTTTTTGAGGCATCGGCAAACTGGCTATCAACCGAGTCCATTCTAAACCTCTTTGAAACGTCACTTATGCTGATTATGTGGTGCCACTACCATCATTACTACCGAGAGCAGACAACGCAAAAACAAAAATCATCATCCGGCGCAGACGACAGTTGGGCAGCGAGCTCTGAGCTCTACGAAGAAATTAAAAAGATCCTGCGTGATTCCGGGCCCCCGCCCCCGCCCGCAGATGATGTGGCTGCAGCCGCCATGCCAGTTATGCTCTGCCTCGTGATGGCCGACTTCTTACATGCATGTCGCGAGGCCTGGGGAATTGCAGAGCTCCTGGGTTCGGCACTGAGAGACTTTGCCTACCAGCTGCAGCAATCAGCTATCTCGCCCGTCCCACCAACGCTTGCACCGCCGCTGCCACTGCCTACCCACTATCAGCCCCAATACCAGCATCATCACCGCCACCAGAGCTCGGCTCGGGTCGCGGTTAATGATGACACCAGCACCGTCCCTAAACAGTTACCCGTGAGAGAACAGTACCTCGGCCACGCGGGTCTGCATCAGCGGTCACCACAAGTACTACCCGTTAAACCAGGCTCTAAAAATGCGCTAACTAGTTTCACTACGTCGAACTAGCCTGGCGTAGGCAACCGATATTTTGTTTAAAGGGGAGCAACCTTAGGAGACTGCTTTTGTTTTTTGTTTTTGTTTTATCTTTTGGACGTGCCTCTACAAGTACTAGTGATGATGATATGGAAGTGCAGTATTGAGCCTTTTTTGTTTACTATGAAGTTATAGATGAAGCTGTAAACTGATTTTCTATCTAGATGAAGTTATGGATGTATTTGACTTAGTTCAACATATTTATTGCCCTTTTTTATTTTGTTCTAGTAAAAACACTTATTACCTCGTACATAGTTTAGGTAATCACCATCAAGCAACTTCCCTTTCTGGCATTCTTTTAATGAGCCTGGTTGTGGTAAATATATGCGATTCAAATCCAAGCCTTGGCTTATAGTGTACCTCACTTGTTATCCAAGAAGGGAAAAAAAAAAAAAGATTTTTGGTTTGCTTGATGGGGGAGGGTTTGTTGTATACGCGTGTTTTGATAACTGTATGGTCACAAAAGTTACGTGCAGCAAAAACTGGTTGTTCCCAAAACAAAACCAAATGGTAATTTGGCTCTCAACACTTTAGCGCCAATTACTTGGGACTTTTTTCTTCCCAGCTTTACAAGGTTTGGCGCTGATTGGGGCCATCGGCGGCATACTTGTCATGCACAGAGATACAACTACAAGAGTAATATGAGAATACTGATATTTTAAGAAAAGAAAGAAAGAAAAAAAAAAAACCGGTAAAATTAATAGATAGTAGTGAACCGTTCGGCTTATCAGGCTCAGCCTCGCCGTCCGGGATTCTCGATAGAGGTTCAGTGAAATCCATCAATGATATTTTTTGTTGGTTATTAGGGGACATGAAAAACTTCTCTTTTTTTTATTTAACACAAGAAAAAATTTTTAAATAAAATTAGGCCTCCAAAGAGAGACGACCCTTAGGGTTGGTAACCTTAAGACCAAGGGTCTTAGCCTTCTCAACAATGTCGATTCTCTTCTTGGAGGAGACGTTGTGAGCAATCTCAGCGGCGTAAGTCTTGGTGTGGAGGAGGAGGAGGTCCAAATCAGAAGTGTTGGAAACCAGGAAGGTCTTGTGGCCGGAGGGAGACAAGAAACGGGTCTTCTTGTTGGAACCGTAACCGATCTTGGGCATAGAGATAGTGCCACGGAAACGACGACGGACACAAGAGTCAATACCCTTGGGCTTGCGCCACGACTCACCAACACGGTGGTAGCGGTCAGAGTGGTGACGCTTGAACTTCTTGTTACCGTGCTTCTTGACGATCTTGGGGTGGGGGAGAGAGGCGGCCATCTGTAAAGCGTTGTTAGTGCTGAAATTTAAATAAATAATAAAAGCAGAAGTAAAAGTCTTGGGTGGTTTTGTTTGAAATTTTTCAGGTCAAGTTTGGGAACAAAAAATTTTGTCTTGTGAGAGAACATTTAAACCATTGTAGACATCAAAGTTACGTTCAAATCAAGTGTCGAAAAAATAAGTTGTCCGTTGTCATTCCGTTGATTGAATAATAGTCGGTTTGTGTAATAATTGCAATATTCATGATGCTTCGCATTCGTGCTGCCTTCGTTCAGTTCTTGTCGTTCAAAATCCGTGTCGTTCTACCAGCCAAAAAAAAACCATCGTTCCAAACCAGAAACACCCATAGCGTAACTTCATTCTTTACTGAGTATGTCAATACTAACCTTGTCTACTTTGTCGAGCGTATGTCGGGGTTCTAAAGAAAGATCAAAGAAGAGAGAAAGGAAAAAAAAAGAGAAAAGGGAGGGAGGGAAAAAAAACGAAAAGAAAAAAAAAGAGTTGAGTAAAAATTTTAATGTATGTGTAAACCCTCTGCCCTGTATGACCCGGGGCCTGGTTACATAACGGCTTATGCTGTCTGAAAAATCGCAGTGGACACCACTCAGAAATGCAAATCCATGGAAAAAATGGTAGATTCCATAGTGGCCTGATATGTACTGATACCACAGTAGTTGTGGGTCTGGTTTGGTTTGTGGTTTTTGTTTTAAACTTTTGTGACGGTGGTTTTCAAAATAGGAAGTTTTCATTTTTTGGACTTTTTTTGCAGTTACAAAAAAGCCCTTATTATCAAATTGTCACCTGATTATCACGTGCTTTTCAATTAACGCTGCTTTTGTCAGAAAGGCTGCCCTTCGCCACGACTTTTTCCCACTTCACCACCTTCCAAATCACCAACGGACGACGATACCGCCACTTTTTATCTCTGCAATTCGTCACCACCAAACCTCAAGTTTAGTTTTCAAGACAGTACACTCATTAAATTCGCCTAAAACTACTCGTAAAACATCATACACGTAACAAAAACCAGCATTTCTCATCTTACTTTACATTTATCTTGCATTTTTCCCCCATCATTATTATTTTTCATTAACTTACTGAGACGCGTTCAATATACCACAAACGCGAAAAGAAAAAAAATTATACGCCATATTTATTGCCATATAACTATCATCACCCATCTAAACTACATCCAACATGCCTTCTTCTGTCGCCAATGATGCCTCTTCTGTTTATCTCCTTGGTACTAATGGTAAGTAGTGGCATTTCCTACTAATGTTCCACTCAAACAGTAAAGAAATTATGGACTCTTTAGCGTGTACTAATGCTGTTCTACCCAGTCTACACCCCGTCCAAGCCGTCAGCAAAAGATAATTTGACGCAGCTGTATGGGCTCAGCCAACTCGCAGCATCGGTTGCACGGTTTAACCCCGTGACGGGCGAGAAACACAAGCTGCGCAAGTCTTACAAAAACCAGATCAATGATCTGCCAGGCAAACATGAGATCCCCCCAGAGGGAGTGGAGGGCCCTGTGAATGTGGGCAGTGCGAACACCAATGCGACGCCTTCGCTCCTGTCAATTGTCATGTCGTACCAGGGCCAGGTGCAGAACCAAGGGGCAGAGCCATCACATTTACAGCCTCTTGACCCAGATCTCGTTGATAAGGCGTTTGTGTTTGACAAGACACCCAGCACGGGCATACCAGATTTCGATCCAGCCAAGCTCGCAGTGTCCCTCAGTTATATGAATGGCGGCGGTCTACTGATCAACAGAAACAACAGCAACAGCGGCATTGCAGGCGGCACCTCCCCTGCCTCAGGCCGAGCCGGTGGTGCGGGCGTCAATGCGGCCTCGTCGCTGCTGTATGGCTCGCGTTCACATTTCCCCGCTTCCGACAGTCTCACTGTCGGTGAATCGAGCAACGACGACTCAACCAACAGGTTCTCATCGGCGCAGAAGAAGAAGAAAAAGCGGAGTATCAATTCACTCTCCCCCTCAACCCCGGGCTCGTCACTGGCCAATTCGTATCCCGGGTCGGCCACGGCTGGAGCCGAGGTTTCAGAGTTCAAAAAACGCAAAGTATATTAAGCACATCTGCCAAAATGTCCTACATCCCCTACGACAGCAAAATTATCTTTTTTTTTTCTTTTTTTCTTTTTTTTCCTCCCATCTAGGTCAATTCAATCGGCCTGGCTAACGACGACTTTAACAAGTTGATTATTTATTTCACATGTCTTTTCTTTTTTTTTTTTTCTTTTTTTTTACTTTTTTTTTTTTTTTTATCATCAAAACATAGCCCTTTTTTTTCAAAATCCAAAAGATCAGCAGTAACAAATAGTTTGGGGGGTTTTTTCTTTTATTTTTAAGCAACAAAATTGACAATGAATTGTGATAAAAACACACACACAAAAGAGAGAGTAGTTCAACTATGATATTTTTAAGAAACACAGAGGTTTAAGATATGTATAACGCCACGCGATACATAATAAATAAAAATAAAAATAAAAAAATCGTTTTTTATATATATAAACAAAAACCATATCATATATTAAAAGCCAGTAATACAGAAGAAAAATAAAAAGAAAATGAGAAAAAAGAAAAATAAAAAAAAAGCCAAAGAATAAATAATTAAACATAAATTAAAAAGAGTGCGTTCTTTTGGCACTATTAAAATAGACGTTTGAAGAACTGTTTCTTTTCGCTGCTGTCAGAACTGGGAGTAGCAGACTGAGGGGATGCCGTCTTTTTGGGCGACCTGAGAAGGCTATGGCTACTGTTGCTGTGGCGGCTCTTAGAGGGTAAGACGGTTTCAAGGCGTTCCAATTTGCGAGATTCGTCGTCATCTTCTTCCTGCACATTTTCATTGCTAACTACACTATCGGCGTAGTTACTTACTGAAGATGAGTCGTAGGCGAGATTGGCAACAGGCGTGAACGCAACGTAATTGGTGAGCTGGTTTAGCTTTTGAGTCGTCTTCTTTTTGCGATGCTTCTTCAGCTTGTTTCCAATTAGTCCACCTGTGTGGTTAAGCAAAATTTTAGTCACATCGCGCTTTAGGTGCAACACCAAATCCATATTTGACCACGTCTTGTTTTCATACTCGATCTCGGGAAGATTGAGACGGAACTCGTGAACGTCAAGAATGTTTTTCACACCCTCGCCCTTGAATGAAATACACAAAACAGTGGCCATGATCCGAATCTGAACGATACTAAGATACTTGGACGCACGGTTGATCATTTCAGATAACTCGTCAGATTTCTCTTCAACGGTTTTGTTTCCAAGACGTTTCAACGCTAATGTAGGCCGCCTGGTTGGCTCAGTCATAGATGATCGCGTGGAAGACGTCGGAGAAGTATCTCGTAATACTCGACGGCTGCTATTAGAGCCACTTAGCATAGATGAAGAATCCGGAATGATTTTTCGGAAATGAAGATTAGGCTTCCTGAAGATCGAGCTCATCTCAGATGTAGTAGAAACAGAACCCGTATCGTCATAAAAGGTATCCACTGATGACGACGCCACACTCTGAGAATCCTCGTCTGAATCGGAGTCACTGTAATCATCCATAGTTGATACAGTTTCCCCGCCTTTCTTAACATGAGATAAAAGGAATGGACTTTCTGTGTTAGACTTTCCATCAGCACCCTTGGGGAAGATATAGTTAAACAACATATCCCACGATTTTGATTCAAGTTGAACTTTGACTGGTTTTAGCTTGATGTCAAACTGTTGAACGATAGGAATACCACCAATGGGATCAAGCATAGTCCAATTGACAGAAATAACATTACCAGCACCAGCATCAAACTCTTGACCCTTTTCAAGATATGGTGAAATCATCTCAGGGTAAAATGTGTCAGGAGAAAGATTGAATGCTTGCAGTATACCAACCTCGATTGAGTTAGCATTAAACCCATCCGACCCCTCAATTCGGTTGAATGATGCATTTGCAAGGCCAACATCAAGGAATGGTTGATGTTTTTCATCTAAAACGTGCCAGATGACCTGATCAGCTCCTATTGTCCATTTAAGTAGCTGAGTAGTGTCATCGTCCCGGGCCACCTTACGCATCGCATTTGAAATTGCCTCCATCATAACAAATAGTTCCTGACGAGCATGGTCCTGCTCAACCTCAATCTTCGCCAAGTTAATTATCGCCTCATGATTTAGTTCACTGAGATGAGCCAAGAACTCTTTACCAAGATCCTGGAAATTCCTCACATCAGTCTGGAGTTGGCGAACTCGTTCTGCTGCAAGCTCCAAATTACTGAAGTCAGTGGCCAGTAAAACTTTATCAATACGCTCAGAACGCTCCTTCTGCATAGGTTCTGTGTAAATTAACAGATCCATCACCACAGTAAACGTAGCATAAAACTGCTCAGAGTCGCAGGAAGCGACAACCTTGGGAAAGTTGACAGTCATTCTGTTCTGTCGATGCGTATCGTCCCTGATAAGCTCTGCAGTAACAGCATGTTTTAATGAATCGGCGCGGTGGCCAGCCTGGACTCTCAAAGAGTTGGGCATATCGTACCGAAGAGTGACAGACGTTTTCTCGATAATCAAAGCTTCTTTCAATGGTGTGCTATCATAACAACACTCCACAGACACCCAAGGTGGCCATATTTGATCTTTATCACAGCCGTACGAGTTACTGCTAAATAGCGGAAATACACCAGATTTAATCTTTTCTCGATTCAAAACAAAGAATTGCGCATCATGTAAGGAAACTCCATATCTTGTCTCAACTAACTGCGATTCTTCGTCGTCTTCTCTCTCTGTATCGTTTATAGCGACTACTTTGAGATCAATGGTCTCAGAGGTAACCAAAACACACTGATCGGGATGCTGATCGCTGATAAGCTGTATTTGGGGAGTGACAAGGCGAACCAAGTATGTATCTGTGGGAACATACTTTTCATTTGTAGTCTTGTGCATGTTTTCATCAAACTTGGCATCAGGCAATGGGTTATCGGATTTGTCGTCCTGAGTGCTCTCCTTGAGATTTTCATGCGAGGATGCAGCACGCAAATCAGACAAGAGCCCACCAAGAGCTTCATGAATTTCATTTGCGTGGTTACATACTTCTTCAGCGTTGACCTTGCAGTTTTCTTGTTTTTTGATCAAGTCATCAAGATACTTGACAGCGCGCTGTGTCAAAAAGTAAGCGCTGGAGCGACGAGCAAATACACGATGAAGATATCTGAACACAGCATTTCTAACAGAATTGTTCCAAATAATCTGGGTTGAATGAATGATAAAGATATTATTGAAGGAGTTTCCATCAGCTGGCATGTCATCCATATCATTAACCACAGAATCTATAGGTGGAATATCGGTGTCATCGATATAATACACACTCTGTTTGCGGCGCTTCAAGTTCTTGGTAATTTCATTCGCCGATTGCTCCAGCGCAACCTGGACCTTATCAAAAGTAGCATTCTTAATACCTAATATCTCTGACACCTTGCTAATACGCTCTTTGATTAAGCCAGTTGTCACTTGTACCTGAATCACTCGCTCAGCAAGCTCCGGTGTATTTGGGAACTCGTCGAGGTTTTTCTGAAGGGATTCCAACATAGTCTCATTAGTCTTCAACTGCTCCTCAAGTTCAGTAAGTCTATTTTTCAGCAAGTCTTGGCGGATATTCACAGATTGATCCTTACCAATAAGGCATGAATGTGAAGGTTCATTACCAAACGGTATAGTCTTACCGACACGAGGGCCATGGTCAGTCTGTCTGAAATAGGTCCATCTGGGTGTGTAGCTTAGCGACATAATAGTGATCTTAGGGTTGGAGTTAGAGTAGGAAGACTCGCCAACTTCGACGTAGTCATCTGGATCTATCCAAGAGAGGTCATTGTCACTGATATTAAACTTTCCGCCGCTGAACTGAGACTCAGAAGAAGGTGTGTTAAGATTCGAAGCTGAGGATGAGAAGGAAGAAGAAGATATGCCAAGATTCTTTGCTAGTAACTCTTCGTGTGGCTTTTCAGTGAAAGATGCTGTTACAACTCTGAGATCAGACCCAATGATGTCAAGTTCACCGACGTTTAGTCCCATTTTCCAGCGTTTTCCAGGACCAGCTTGTGCACGACGTTGATGCAAGTCCATAACAAACTCGTCTACCTTGACCTTAAGGCCATTGACCGTATGCAAGCACGTCTTCTTTTCTTCATGGTAGCTTGTGTGAACGTAACCATGGGTAGCGAAAAGTGGAGTCAAATGCAGTTGGTATTTAACAGTGAATAAATGACGACCAAATTTCTTTGATTTTGTTTCTGTTCCACTGTGGAAAAGTGGACCAGCACGAACCGGTAGTGAGAGTGCACCATCAAACAAATGCCACCACTTGAAGAAGTGCGCAAAGAACTTGGGTGTCAGATGAACACTGTTATAGCTAACAAAATCATCATCATCTTGGGGAATCGAAACAACTGAAATAGCCAAATGCAAGAAATCACTTCTAAAGCCACGATACGCGTCGTAATTAGTAAGATCTGTAATTGTAGCAGGGTTACGCAGTACCACATCATAATGGGGTTTAAACTGAAAGGTCCGACCACTATTGCCTTTTTTGCGCTCAAAAAGCAAACCAGCCGTCCAAGTAACACGACCGCTCAGTTTCATGATAATCTTCTGGAAAATTGTAGAATCAAAGAAATTGCTAGAACAGGCCAAACCACCAGACTTATCGAACGATTTAGACAAGTATTCACGCTCCTGGAAACTAAAGTCTGGAATAGCCAGTACGTAGTCGTTGCTATTGACTGTTACAAACCTCTTGGGGTCATCGTCAGGGTTGACTTTAAGCACAACATTGTTACGCCAGCACATGACGAAGCCAGCATTATCACCAACGACATGGTAAGGGTTGGAAGAACCCTTGAGTTTAAGATGGACATCACCTTCAGCCCATTTCAAAGTAAGCCGAGCATGAAAAACTGATCTAATCTTATCCCAGAACCCAAGCTTTTCAGAAGGATCAAGCGGTGGTTTGGAGAACAAATCAAAAACTTGCATAAAAGCCTGCATTGCAGGCTGCATTGATACACACCAAGTTATGACAGAGGGATTAATAGTTCTAATGTCAACCGAAAGATCTGTGTACATCTTGATCGATGCCACAGTCCGATGAACTTCGACCATAAAAGGGTTGTCCTTGGGATTTGTTGGAAAAGTGTAGTGGTCAAATGCCAAAGGGTCAATAGGAACAAACACTCTTCTAATATTGGATTCCAGCATAGAGAAATCTTCCGCAATAATAAAGTTGCCTTGGATATTGATAGATGGTAAATCAGAAGGCTGTGAAGGATTTAAATGCGGAAAATACAGTAGTGGAAGAGGATAATCACGAAGCTGTGCCCTTATAGCAGTACATTGGAGCTGGTTAAACAATGGTATCAAAATTGAAAAGTTTCGATCCTTAGGAAACCCTTTACCGACGTCGTATAAAAACTTTCGCATTTCAGTTTCAGACATGTTGGGTTTAGATATAAACCAGTTAACTTTGGCAATGAGCAAAAAGAAAAGAAAAGGAAATGGCGAGTACTCCACGATTCTTTCCTGAGAAGCCATCTCAGGTGATACTTGATCATCAACACCCGTAGACTTAAGTTGTTCAGAAATACTAATCTTGAGATTCTTCTCAGCTGCATCATATGTCTTGATCCAGCTTTCACTAAACATCTTTTGGAGTCTGTACCGAGCAGTGTCAGGCTCAACATGAGTTTCCTTTGAAACTTGCTCAATATCTGACATTTTAAACTTATTGCTATTCTCGGCTTTGTTTTGGCGGCGAATAGAACTATGAAAAGGATGAATGCTGTTCTGAAAACTCCGAAAAGTGCTGGTGGGTATAATCTTGTGGAAACCTTGAGGTCTTTTTTCGGGAATTTTTGTAACAGGCTCTTTAAGAGACGGTTGTCGTACTGACTTAGCAAAATCTGATTTGTTTCCAGTCTGGCGACGTTGGCTAGCTTTAACGGTTTCTTCAGGTGGTGACATCTGATGTTCATCTACAGAATGATTTTCCTTGCTAGTAGATTTTTTGGCAAGTCGAATTGCCTCAAGTTTAGCTTCAAATGCAGCTTCATTCTCAAGGCGCTTCTTCTGTTCATGCAAACCAACTTGAAAGATTAAGCCAAGCTTAGCCTCAAACATGTCATCTTCAAAAGTGAGCATAATATTATTAGATTTGATTCTGATCTTTGGAATGTTGGGCATTTTTTCTTTCTCGGATAGAGGAAAGATGTACTTGGGCTGATTTAGCATGGCTCGTCGGGTCAATGTAATAATGGACTTGAAGCCTGTGATTAGGTTATCAATAAGCTTGTAAATTACCAACTGATAAGCAAAATTTACTCGGATAGTATCACTGGTAATGAGAATCTGCTCATTTAAATCGTGCTCATAAGGCTTACCAAGGTTTTTCAGCGAGTCCTTGATATTTACACCAAGATTCCGAATGGTTATCACACGAGTCCAAGAATTAGCAATCGTAGGATGTTCAGCATAAAGTCTTACAGTTGATGCCAAAAGACTTGTGTAAGAACCACGACTGATCTTGAAGTGTACCGAATTAAGCTCAAGAAGTGCGAGAACGTTTTCAGGGAAAGTAGCCTTGATATTTGCAAAATTAATTTTGAAATTCAATTTGAGGAAGTCACTCTGCTTGATGAGTTTCTTGGGCTTATTGACATTATTTTCTACCGCAAGAGACATTCTCACCAGGGCCAAACATAATGAAATCATGTATTGCAAATTCGGATCCCAATGGAAGTATACTGATGGGAGATCAAAATTAAACGTTTTAAGAGGCCCATTGGTATCACGATCAGTAGAAATAGAAACTCCAAAGCTTGGAATATCCAAAAACTTGTTTTCCAGCTTATCATTTTCGTGGTATAGGCCAAGAATTTTGTGTCCTTTAACACCTTGGATAATAATCTCTGCCAAGCGATGGTCTGTAGACTCGTAGGTAACATTATCGTGCTTAGTGAGTGTGGACTTGGCGTAGTAGTTTACATTGATTTTTGCCATCGTCAGCTTAACACCTCGAGAAGTGCTGATGTAATGCTCCAGCTCATCTGCAGCAACGGCAACAGTAACCGAATCGATTTCGAAGGTTATGGAACGTAGCCATACAGGAAGCTTGCGCATGGCAAATTCCGTCTCTGTAACTCCTGATGGTACCGGCTTGGGACATTCATACTGCTTGATATTCTTCAGGACTTCCCTGATACCATATAGAACCTCACTATGGATTGACAGAACGCGTAAACACTTCACTTGGCCAGAAATTGAAGCTGATAATGCAGGATTTAGGGTTGCATAAAGCTGTAACGAAAGTGAGTCTGTGTTTAAAAAGTCAAATCTCAAACCTTCAGAAGATCTATACCAAGCTTCAAAAGCAGAAATATGGAATGATGCCTGAAAATTGTACGTGGATTCACCATTTTTACCATAGACATGGCTTGATTCAAAATTACAATGAACTTTTGAACAAGAATGAACCACCATACCGCTAATCTCTTTTGACAGCGCCAGTTTCGCATATGGAATAGGGGCATGAATGCCTTCAGGTTGGTGGACCAAAACTCTCGTTGCAGGTTCGTCGATGGTGAATTTAATAACAGCTCTTGGCCAAAATTTTTGGAAAGATGATGTTGTAGCTCTCATACTCGGAGTTTTATCATGTGGCAAGAGAAATGCAGCAAACAGCAGGCCAATATGATGAGGCTCAATGTTAATTGAAGGAGTCGTGACATTAATGTTAGCGCGAACAATAGTCTTGTTTCTGTCTTCAACTGTTTGATCCGAAAAGTTTATTGTTTTCGAAAATATGTTGGTTTTGGAGATGGCAGTGATTAATGGAATATAGATAAGCTCTTCTTGCACGCCATTATGATCTAATCCCAGCATTACGGAAGAACACGTCCAGATAGCCTGATGTGCAGTATCATCGTCAGAAAAGAATAGCCTAAACGCAGGGTTTTTTGAGTTTAGTCGTCTAAGGTCAAGTGAAAAATCCTTAGATGTGAAAGCCAGCGTGTAATCTGGAAACGACTTTTCAATCAAGAAATCAAGTGGCAGCTTGTAAACACTAAACGAAGTTACCTTAAACTCAATTTCTTTAATGATTCGAACACAAGATGTTAGAATAGATGCAAGAGCTGAGTTTCCCGCCATAGCATTGAGTCTAGTTGCGAGATCCTCAGGCGGCGTGGATTTGACCAGGGCTTTGATCTCCATAAGTGAAGTTATGGACTGTATTATTTGATCAGCTTGAATATTGACAACGCCAAACCGACAAGAAGCTGAAAAATCTTTAATGGCTAGGTTTGATTTGCCCACGACCCCTCTAGAGTCTAAAACAAAAAAGTCAAATAGCTCCATTTGAGACGTTTTTAAATCTTTCGCTCGTCCATCTGGGCTGAAAAAGACGTCTTGAACCAAAAGTCTGATCCAAGCTGGAGCTTCCCCAGGCTTAAGTTTATGATTGTCTAAAGTGCCAATAAATTTGTTTTGATCAGTTTGATTCGTGTTTTTACGGAGATCAATTTTGAAATCGAGGTTGCCAACAAGAAATGATCCAACATCTATGAGGGTGAAAGAAGAGTTGATGGCTTTAAAATCAAAGTATTTGCCATAGTTGAGCCCAAGCTTTATCAAATGGAAAAGAATAGAGTTTTGCGGTATAGCAGAAAATACAAGGCCTTCTTTGCTGGTTTCTGGCGACACAAACGTGGTCTCATCGGTAGTCGTACTCTTTTTTTGATTGTGTAGAGACGTAGAACGCTGTTCTACTATAAGTTCTGAATCAATTGATACATCTAGATCGGAAATGTAGAGCGAAAGCCACCCAGGATGAAGGAACGTTGGCCGGTGGAATGACAAGCCAACCTTGTGAATTGAGATTGTGACACTCGAGCTGGGTGAGTACGAGATGTTACAAAGGCTGAAATAGCCCAAACGTTTGATCGAGATACCTGTAAAGACGCGGATGACAGCTAATAGCAAGAATGACAAGAGATAAAGAACAACAAGGATAGCAAAACGAGAGAGGAGATAGCTTTTAAACGAGACTATTTGATCTTTCGAAGGACTAAGACCCTTGAGGGCGGCATCGATACCTGAGCGTAGAAGCACAGACCTGGCAAGGTGTTAGCGGGAATAAACAGACCAAAAGCTGGGGGAAAACCTACATGATGTTATGTCATTAAAGATGACGCGAAAAAAACAGGGATATAAGAGAAATCAGAGTGAAAACAGCGACAGTCTAGAAACGTGTTAGAGTAAAAAGTAGAAGTCATCTTGATCGGTACGACGTACCCTCTGAAAAAAGTCTCCCGTGTGTTGTCCAGAATGAGCTGATGATAACAGATTGCTGCTCTTGCTGAATGAAGAAAAGAAAAAAATTTAATTTTAAATTTTGTAAAATAAAAAATGAAGAGCGTTTGAAGGCGATAAGGTAAATTTGGCGGAGAGTCGTAGCAAGGGAGAATTGCGATTGGGCATAAAAGATGAAAAATCGCGTGTACTTGGGGGGGATAGACCAAGTTAGTGATACTTGTAGCAGTATTATTATACTGAGAAGTGAAGCAGAAGGATGTGGTGATGAAGAGAAATATAAATCAAGATGAGAGATTGTGCAGGATGGGAAGGTTTTTAAATATCAGAATTGCAAAAGAGAAAGAAAAAAAAAAAAAACTGGTGTGAGGTATAACACACACACATCACTTTGGCGCGATATTTGGGGGGGTAGGAAAAGGAAATTTTAACTGAGGCCTTTTTAGGTGCTTGATTAAGTATGATATTAATTGACTAGGCTGGTTTTGGTATTGGGAGGAACGAGATCAGAATGACCCAGGTTTGGTTTTTGTTTTGACGATTTGAAATTTACACCAAAAGAGCATATGATTGAACAAAAAAAAAACATATTATGATTATAAATAAATAAATAAATAAAATACAAGTCTTATATCACAAGTATTTTCTTTTCTAAAAAAATGAGATAATCATTGGTAATCTATTGGTAATCTGCCTTTTAAACAAAGTTTCATTTAAAGCACACTAATGCCATAGCTTCATATACAACCCTAAAACAGCTCTCGTAAATTCCGTTTCTCTGTCTTATACTTTGGGATCGCACTTGTTTATTTCTCATTGTTTCTATAGCCATTGCGACGTTTGGTGACTCTGCCTCCACTATTAGTTGATACCCACATAGTGCACCAGTGCAATGCGTAAACTTGTGACTTGTATTAACAGTACATTGTAATCACTACCAGCTCATTTGATGTTATTAATATTTTCTGACTTGAAAAAAAAAAAAAAAAAAATTCTGAGCTTTCTAGTTTGTGGTCAAAATGCACACGGGTACAAAAGCGCTGACCACCACCGAAAGTTGTCTGCTGAAAATTTTTTTTTTTCTTTTTTTTTTTTTTTTCTTCTCCTTCCACCACCATCCAAGTTCACAACTGGAATCTGACTATATATTAAAAAAAAAGTTTATAACAATCATCAACAATGGGTCCCAAGAAGATGCAAAAGCTCTCTCTGTTCGAGTTCCAGAACGGTACGTATATATATAATTCTTTTTTTGCTTGATCTGGCGCCCTCGTTCGTTCGCGGGCTAGCCACAATTCTTGTACCAACCTATACTAATAAACACATACAGACACTGGAGCTTGGGCTGACGAAGAATACGACCTCCCCGCTACCACTGAGCCAGCCGCTACTACCCCCTTTGTTTCTTCCTACGCCAAGCGCAAGGAGGAGATGGCCGCCACTGCTGCCGCCACTGGTTTCGTTTTCCCCGACCACCCTCCCTTTACCATCAAGTTCTCCAACCTCGACTTTAACACTACTGAGGAGGACATCTACGGCTTGTTTGACAATTCCTTCCATATCTTGGAAATTAAGGTCCCCTTAGATGTCGATACTGGCAAAAGCCGTGGTTACGCCTACGTTGATTTCGAAGATCGTGAGTCTTTGGTCAAGGCTACTGAGTTCAACCACACCCCTCTCCATGGCCGCAACGTTAGAGTCGTCATTGAGAAGGGCCGTGAGCGCCGCCCTCGCCGCGAGCTCCGTGACCCCCGCCCTTCCGAGGACGGTCTTGATAGAGATTTTGATAACTGGGGCAGCAGACGTGGTCCGCTCGGTCCTAGCGATGGCGGCAACCGCGATTTCGGTAGCTGGGGCGAGAGACGCGGCCCCCTCGGCGCTAAGAACGAAGACGAGCCTAACTGGGGTGAAAGACGCGGTCCCATGGCCCCTAGAGGTGATGCTGAGCCCACCTGGGGTGAGAGACGTGGTCCCTTAGGCCCTAGACAAGACAGTGAACCTAACTGGGGTGAGCGTCGTGGTCCTATGCAGGATCGTGCTCCCCGTGAGGAACGCGAAATCAACTGGGGTGAGAGACGTGGACCTATGCAGGATCGTGCTCCCCGTGAGGAGCGCGACATCAACTGGGGTGAGAGACGTGGACCTATGCAGGATCGTGCTCCCCGTGAGGAGCGTGACATCAACTGGGGTGAGAGACGTGGACCTATGCAGGATCGTGCTCCCCGTGAGGAGCGCGACATCAACTGGGGTGAGAGACGTGGACCTATGCAGGATCGTGCTCCCCGTGAGGAGCGTGATCTCAACTGGGGTGAGAGACGTGGTCCCATCCATGAGAAGCCACAACGCGAGGAGCGTGAGATCAACTGGGGCGAAAGACGCGGCCCTCTGGTCGAAAAGAAGCGTGCTCCCCGTGCTGCTAGACATGAGAAGCCCGAGGATGAGATCCCCAATGACGATTGGAGATCTGCTGGCCCCAGAGCCGCCAAGGGCAAGAAGTCCGACAACGCATCAGCTACACAGAGTGAATCCAGCAGCAGTAGTAAAAATGTTGATGAGGTGAAAAAGTCCTTTGGTGTTTTGAATCTTGACGATGAGCCCGTGGAGGCTGCTGTTGTTTCCGACAAGGCTGCGCCTAAGAAGCAGGAGAACCTGACGGCTGCTGAGAAGATTCTTGCCGCTGAGGCTCCCAAGGAGGAGCTGGAAGCTGATGGCTGGAACGTCGTGCCTGCTAAGAAGGCAGGACGCAAGTAATGATGTTCAACGACAATTATTGGAAAAAAAAGAAAAAAGAAAAAAAATGCTATTATACTATTATTTGGTATTTAAATGAAAGAAAAAAAAGTTGTGTTTCTAGAGTAAATGTTTTGTAATGTTCTTAGTTAATACTGTTATTTTTGTGATTCATTAGGATTATACAAAGATATAGCCTCGAGAGTATATAATGGATTAGAATGAGATTAGAAAGGTGAAGGTTTGTTGGCATAAAGAACATGACAGACCTGCGAGAGCGGGAGGTCCCAAACTCCGTCGGAGGGCTTGAATAGGTAAGGGTTGATGGCGGCAAAGTCACTGGTGCTAGCACCCAAACCACCGCTACTGCCACTCCGTTCATGGCGGTGCCGTGAGGGTGAAGTCGGCGGCGTGGCTGAGATTGGTGACAGATCGCCTCCGCGCCGCCCGCGCCGGCTGGTGTTGCCGCGGCGGTGGCTGTTCCCGCCAACCGGGGCTGCATTACTATGATTGCTGTGCAGAAGGCCAATGCTAGGGGTGGGGTTGCTACTGGCACTACTGCTATTATTATTGTTGGGGCCCGTGACGATAACCGCAACCGAGTCGGTGACAATGCTCAGATCCTTGCGGTCACGCGTAAGGCGCTCGACGTTATACGCCGAGAGGGCAACGTATACATACGCCATGGCCACACCAACGTAGCATGGCACCGCAAGGCCCCACCACCGTGAGGGATAGTAGCATACTCCGAGCCAGTCGCACAGCACGAACCGGGGCAGGGTGGTCCAGAGCAGATAGATCAGAAAGGTAAAGCCACTGCCCAGATAGAGCGCGAAGCCAAAGTACTCCGTGCTGGGCGGCACGGCATACCCGCCCACTGTCACATCAGATTGTTTCGCAAGCTGGTCGTCTTGGTCAAGAACAACGGGTGGCACTTTCATGGTATGTGTGTGCGTGTGGGTGTCAACGAGGACTTCCGCAGCGAGACTAAGGTGATCGCTGAGTTGGTGAATTTGGGATCAGGGTGGAAACTAACAAGGCTAAGTGTGGGCATAAAAAAGAAATTACCTAATATTCAAGCACTATAATGACTAACACGCCTACATTTGTTCAATTCTTAAAGGTGAGGAAATTCTAAAAAGTCGTCCACAGCGGGGGCAATCAAAAACTAGGAACATCTGGATAGATGGATAATCAGTTTATTGTCTTTGACTTACGTAGCTAGAAACATGTCTATAAAACAAAATGATATACAAAGAGATGAGCTCCAAATTATTTGTCTTTACAAGACTGGCAAGGCAGCGGTGCCAGCACGTATCATAAGTTCCGGCATTCAATGGCACCGAGTCTACCAGGAAGACCTCACAAGTTCCGTAGTGATGAAGAGACAATACCGATTGTATAATGTGAGACTATATGCACTCAAGAAGGATATCTCTTTCAGAGGTTGTCTATAATCAACTGAAATGAAACCTAGAACTTGTTGGCTTTAGTCTTTTGTCCAAAGAACTATATAGCTGGGCTTAATTCATTGAAAACCAATGAAACTAAATAGATAGTAAAAACAAGACACTAATATACCATTGTTTAGCAAATAGCATGTCGTACTGTGGTAGTCAATAGCGAATTGTACTTTCAATCGTCTATTATTTATTGAAGGCTTGCTATATAAGCAAAGTACCGTTACCATGAAGTCCGGGCGTGGTTAAAGTTACGGACCTTCCTGGATCTCACTAAAATCATCAACATCTGGCTTTGAATAAAGATAGACTATTCTCGACTAAACTGTTATTTTTTCATTAGCTGTACCATATTCCTTTTAAAAGGAATCCAGAAGTAAAGACCCAACATCTAATCCCAAAAGATTAGACTCATGGTCTATCATAGAACATTCCTAACTGCTGCTACTTCTGACATTGTTCCTTCTAGCAGTCTTTGAGTTGATTTTGTTGTAATCTCTGCCAGGCGTGGTGTTACACAGAGGAGCTTGTAACATAACACTGTATATTGGTTCTCTATTGGTGTAAAAAGCTGGATTCAAGTACAAGGATGTATTATAAAGTCATCGTGATGGTATTATCAAATGATTGTAATAATTCTTGAATAAGATATCAAGTAGAATGTCCTCCTAAAACTTGATAACTCAAAAGCAAATGCTGCTCTAAAAGAGGGCTTAGACAATGATGTTAACAACTGATTGTTTTATGGAGAAGTTCAGCAAGGCTCCCAACACACAAAGTAGACATTCTGGAACACTATTTGTAGGCAGGTAAACGCCTGTACTAATGGTAATCTTATTCAAGACCCAGAAGATGGCTTCTAAAAGTCAGAGGAAAGTCAATTCAAAGACTGTTGGAACTATGTTTACTTATAGCTGCTACATAGTCAATATATGTTTAATGAATAGTCTGTGGATACCCAAACTGCAGAGTTATTATTTGTTTTTCCAGAGTACCCTAACTAAACTTTCAGTGGGTGCGGATTTTCTTCACAGCAAGATTGGAGGATCAAAGGGGTTCAAATCTCCACAATGTACCCACGAATCTCATAGAGACTTTAATGCAACTAGGTATACCCTATTAAGAACCATGAATCTAATCTTTAGGGATTAGATGTTGAGTCTTTACTCCTAGATCCCTTTTAAAAGGAAATTTGCACAACTGATTAGGAAAGGACAGTTTAGTTCAGGGTAGTTAAGTTTAAATAAACTGTGCCAGTAATAAACTTTCAATTGAAGGTTTATTTTCTTTGAAATTTGAATTTTTCTTTCTTCCCTCTACTCATATTCTCATTTCTATTTTTTTTTTATGTGCAGGCTTTTGATTCCAAAGATGAATATTGAATAAATCTCCACACTTTTATTACGTTTTCTATTTATTTTTTTGCACATATTGTTACAACCAGGGTTTCAGTATTTTTATTTTGGATGTTGATGTTGAATATGAAATACGGAGAGGCTCAGGCACACACGCGAAGACGGCTGTCACCATCACTAGAGCAGTTGCTGAACAAGACTCGCATTACGCAGCGAACCCGACGGAACTGTGGAAAAAAGGCCACAACACAAACTACTAAGATAATTGGAAATGATGGAAAGACAAAACACACCCAGAGGGTCATGCATATGGTTTCCAACGATTATGACACGATTGATTCGGATGAAGGCGACACTGACAATAGTCTTGATGACCAGTTCAGTCCGCCGACACAATGCAGTCTACTCTCCCCAGTATCATCCTTCACCGACGATGACGAAGATGATAACTACAATGAAAGGCCAGGTGGAGCATATTACTCGTTGTACTCGTCTGAAAATATGGAACAGGCCTTGCAAGCAGCTATTTCTGCTCCTATTGTAAGCCAACAACCGCTGACTCCAATTGACCAAAATGTTGCAAATTTTGACAATGGGAATGAATACAACAAGAACCCCTCAGTTACAAAGACACCTGCTTCTAGTAGCAACCGGCGCACTAGGCGATTTGTGATCTCACGAAGTGGGAAAGTTTATAAATCATCTGATCTCCTGCACTTAGTGCCAAACAACATGGTAGCAAACAAAGTATTAGAGGCCAGCGAGGGAACTTCTGGAAATAGTATCAAGGGCAAAAGCAGTACAAGCCTGATTCAGTCTGATAATCCACTGATTGAGCCCTCTACAACTAGTCCATTAGCTGATGCAGCTCTGGTGCACTCCAAATCGAAGGAGTCGTCGGAGCAGTGGAATGTCTTAGACCCGGCGATGTCTTCAATGTCTCCACTTGGAATAGTGCGACAGGAATCCATGGCTACACCTTCCCCGGTCCAGAAGCTATCACCTGATAGCGACACAATTTCTCCACCAATTGTCCCTCTCAGTAGGAAACAAGACTCTGAGCCCTACAAAAACAACAACAGAAGAACACTTGAGCCTTTAGAGCCCATTAAGAAACCGCAGGAATTGTCCACTTTCTCGGTTATTCAGACGCCGCTCTATGAGCGGCGATCACACGTTCCATTGGCAATGTTTTACATTTACGAGGATTCCCGGTGGTTGCTTATGACGGCACTACAAACGCGACTGCGTCGCAGAGGCCTGCTAAAAGAGCATCCAACACACGGCTATCTAGAGCCTTGCTGGGATGAACCGGCAGTTATTGTCAAGAGTGCCACCGAGGTCGAAGGCGGGATTTGTACTGGCAACAGGTTTGCGCAGTACCAACGACACATGGTGGAGGAATGGGATGAGTATGGGATTCAGCGACGCATGGTTCCAGCGCGCTGGGTCGCTAAACGAGCCGATGATCTATAAATTGGAGTAGACTCGACCTAAGGATTCTACTATAAAGCAGTGGTTGTGTTTTTAATGTCACACCTAATCATACTGGTGCTCAATCTACTAAAAGGTGCAGCAACGCTTAATGCTGATAGAATAAGAATGGTGATCTGCTGTGATAGCTTTTAGGTAGGAAAGAACACCTTTGATAGACTACCCGAAGCATGCACTCAAAAGGGGAGCAGGTAGACAACTGGACGGGGCTGGAGATACCTTTCAGATCAGGTAAAAGTCTTGCACCAACAATCAAAGAGACCCGCACTTAGTTGAAGAAGACAAAAAAAGACGCAAGCTATAAGTTGCAATGAGGAAAAAAAATTATTTGGGATTTGGCCACCAAAAGCCTGAGGTTTGAAGGCTGAGGGTTTGAATTATGTTTACGAAGTCATGTATCTTTAAAAGTTATTAAATATTGTTTTTTGTATTTGAGGTTTTTTTTATTATTTTCCACGGGAAGAGAGTTGGGAGCATACAACAAGACGCCTTAATCACGAGGCGAAGTTTTGCTGTCGCTTATTTTAGCCCTGTGCATAACAAGGCGGTAACCGCTCCTACATCATGATTGCCATAATTGACTGGGGATCCTACTGGGTTCATGAAAAAGAATTAGCGAAAATTGTTCGCTGTCTTCATTAAATCTGAAATTAGGGGCGCTGGTTGCGCACCGTGTGCAGTTCAGATAACTGCTAGTGTATGCGACTGGAGGGTGACAACCAGGCGTCTTTGGAATCAGAAGCAGCAGCAGCAGCAGCAGCAGCTCGCAAGTAATATAAATAATTTCAGATTCTAGCCCCAACCATTGGAACCAGTTTGTAACTTCAGTAATGTTACCATTGCCACTAAAGTCGAGCGGCCTTGCTGTAACTTACCTCCCCGATTTAGGTGTTCAGTGCTATTATAACTACAGTGAATAGTGAGTTTGCACTGTGATTTTGTCGTAGTTTAAGAATATACAACTTACAGTTCAGCACTATGCCCACCCAGGAACTTTTTGTGCAAAATAGATCTGGGGAAAAACGATGGTAGCGCCTGGGGTATATTAAAAAAAAAAAAAAAAAAAAAAAAAAAAACTCAATGTGAAAGTAACAACTCTAGTATCACTTTCAGGACTGCAGTTTTTATTGTTATTTCAAATGCCTGTGCTGAGGCGATGGTGACAGCAGAAATTGATTCACATTTCAATTTAAGTGCCATAACCAAGAAATTAAGGTAACAAATAATTCTTCTTTGGAAAGCAATCTTAATGTAAGATGCCTGAAGTGCCTTCAGATTATAAGGTTTTTGAATAAGATTTGCATCTCAAGTGAAAGTTTTAGTTTTTTATGATGGTGGAGATGACTTAGAATGGATGGTTTGCCAACGCTCAGAAATAAAAAAGGCAAAGAAAAAATTCAAGGCTGTTGCAATTCGCAGATTGGCAATAATATTATTGTTTGCGGTTATTAATTTACTTTTTTTTTTGAAAGCGGAAACCAATAAACTAGATTTTTTTTAAAAATATTATGCTGGAAAACCATTTGAATATAGTTGCAATTGATTTTTTTTTTTTTTTTTTACCAGACCTCCGTGATAAGATCCATTTGCTAATGCGAGTTTTTTGTTTTCATAAACTTTTCTCAATTTGACTTGGGCCCCTTTCGAAGATCTCGTTCTTGGGATTGTAAAACGATTTGGTATTCCTTTTGGTTTTGTGGTTTGTGTCTACACTAAATGCTAAATTTCTGCGGGCACTTGTCGTTGCTCTAATGCATTCTTCTTATGCAACAGATAAACCTTAAAGCCTAATCAGGCAGAACACTAGCCTAGCCTAACTGCAGAATTGCTTTTCCTAATATTTTCTCGCTATTGTTCATGCTTCGTCGCTTTTTTATTTCAGATTTGTGAAATCGCCATTGTAATTGATTGACCTCGTTTTTTTTTGCACATCCTATTCGATTTTGAAAATTTTTTTGACTTTCAGAACCAAGATAAAATCATTGTAAGGCATATAAAATAATTGACCTTTCCACATTTCTTTCTCTCTTTACTTCCTTTCCTCTTCACCCAATTTGCAAGATTGCAAAGCACGTAACTTCATCTCCCGCCGTAACTAGTTTTTGTAATATATACATTTATATTTGCACAATTCGCAACTTATACGACCGCAAATAATACACAATGAAGTACTCCACCTCCCTGACCATCGCGGCGGCGGCTTCCCTCGTTTCTGCCCAGTCCGAAACGATTTACGGCAAAGGTACCTATCTTTCTTTCGACTTTGAGCCCTACACTGACGAGGCCCCGATTCCCGCGGTCACTGGCTCGGGCTTTCAGATTATTACACAGCAAGGCACCGTACTGCCCACTCTTGTTGTACCCACCGTCACCGCTATCCCGTCTGGCCTCATCGACGTGACTGGCACCGGTGCAAAAACTGCTGCTGCCTCCAAGGGTAACGACAACAATAATCAACAAGTGACCGTCATTCCCGATGCGACTGGTACCGGTCTGAAAACAATTACTGCCGACGCTGCCAACCCTCTCGTTACTGTTATTCCTGATGCCACCGGCACTGGCCTTAAGACCATCACCATTGGCGGTAACAGCAACAAGGGCGATGAATATACAGTTATCCCCGATGCCACTGGAACTGGTCTTAAGACCATTTACGCCGGTGCTACTCCTGTTGTTACCGTTATCCCCGACGCTACTGGAACAGGACTCAAAACCATCACTATTGGTGGCAGCAGCAAGAAGGGTGATGACGAATACACTGTTATTCCTGATGCCACTGGTACTGGTTTGAAGACCATTTATGTTGGTGCTACCCCCGTTGTTACAGTTATTCCTGATGCCACCGGCACTGGTCTTAAGACTATCACCATTGGTGGTAGTAGCAACAAGGGCGGTGAATATACAGTTATCCCCGATGCTACTGGAACTGGTTTGAAGACTATTTATGCCGATGCTACTCCCATTGTTACTGTTATCCCTGATGCTACTGGTACCGGCCTCAAGACCATTACCATTGGTGGCAGCAGCAAGGGTGACGACGAATACACTGTTATCCCCGATGCCACTGGAACTGGTCTTAAGACCATTTACGCCGGTGCTACTCCTGTGGTCACTGTTATTCCTGATGCCACCGGCACTGGCCTCAAGACCATCACCATTGGTGGCAGCAGCAAGAAGGGTGATGACCAATATACAGTTATTCCTGATGCCACTGGTACTGGTTTGAAGACTATTTATGCCGATGCTACTCCCATTGTTACCGTTATTCCTGACGCTACTGGTACCGGCCTCAAGACCATTACCATTGGTGGCAGCAGTGATAAGAGTGACGACCAATACACCGTTATTCCTGATGCAACTGGTACTGGTTTGAAGACCATTTACGCTGGCGCTACTCCCATTGTTACCGCTATTCCTGACGCTACTGGTACCGGTCTCAAGACTGTCACCATCGGCGGTACCACCAACACTAACCAGAAATACTCTGTTATTCCTGACGCTACCGGCACCGGATTTAGAACTATCACACTTGACGGCACCAATGACCCCTTCACTGTGATCCCTGATGCCACTGGCACTGGCCTCAGAACAGTTTACGCTGGTGATCTTACTACTTCTGGTTCTGGCTCGCTTGGTGCGACCGCAACTGGTACTGGTGATCTGGAGAATGTGTCTGGCACTGGTAATCGCGCTCTCACGATCACCTCAAACTCTTTTGCTTCTAGCACTGCCACGATCTCTATCGAAGACGTTACTGGAACGGATACGAGAGAGACTGGTAACTCTGCTGAAGCAACTCAGACACTTACTTCTAGTGAGTTAACTGGCAATGCTACTGTGTCTACGTCGGCTACGCTTGAAACCTCTGACGCCACTACTCTGTCTACAGTAAACTCGGGCGAAGCCACTGCCGCTTCTACTTCTGCCACTGTTACCACTACTGCTGGATCCAACGGTTCCGGCAAACTCTACACTAGCAGTGCCCTGTTTGCTGCTGGTCTGATGCTCTTCTCTCTTTTCTAATAACTCTCCCCAGTTAACTTAGAAAAAGTTGCGGTTACTACCATCCTTCTTTTTTTCTTGGGATCAGCAGCATTTTATTATCATTATCATTTTCTTTCTTCGATTTCTTTCTGCTGATACATTTATTTTCTTTTATGCCCCCTTCTCGATACGTTCTTTTATGACCCTATTTTGTATTTTCTAATGTTCTTTTCTTCTTCTCATTTTTCATAATTCTCATTAACGCATTACTATATAATTATCATAGTTAAAAAAAAAAAGAGTATGTAAAAAAAAATTCTGTCCTAATATTTGGCTCAACTGCTGATACGCAAAATTGTAACGTACCCATGGGTATTATTCCTCCCAGGAGTCCACATATTCATCGTCAATAGCGTTCAGCTCACGACGGTCCTTGAGCTTGAAGCTCAGATAGAGTGCAATCCCCGTTGCCAATCCTCCAAATCGATACACCCAACCAAGACTGTACGCGGCCGAATCTTCACGATTGCCGGCATCGAAAATCTTGAACAAGAGAGCCGCCATTAGTGATGAGACCATCTGCGGTAGCGCTACAAACATATTGTGCACACCAAGGATAATTCCCGACTCGTGTTCAAACGTCTCGAAACGCTGTTTGGGAGTTTGTTGCACCTCCTGGGTCTGAGTCCTTTGCTCATAGGTTAACGTAGCTGCCTTGGACATCTTCTTGGTTTTGATCCGACTGGCCTCTTCACTGATAATGACAAACGGCGCCCATAGAGCGATAGCCCATGGAATACCTAGGAATGTAATAAATACCATAGCCTGGTTGCAACTAGAAATGAAAAAAGTTGAAATCATGGCCATCAAGAACACAACATGGCCCGTGATCCACAATCCATTAACTGTTGTCAAGCACTGTTGCAGTACTCGCACAGCCGGTGATGCAACCGCCGGCAGTCGCACCGTAAGCAAATATGGTAGTAAGAAGTTAGCTGCGAGTGAGACAATTGCATGACAAAGAAGCGCAGTGCTCCCGCGTCGTACGGCTGCTTCTGGATCCTGCTCATCTGGATTCTCCATTTTGTAAAGTGTTCCCACGTATGTCGACCCGTAGAACAGCATAGGGAAGTACCCAATCCAAGCAAAGAACTCAATCGCGCACGCAAGCCGCGTCTGCGGGGACAACCCTCGAATGGCTTTGACTGTGTCATCCCAAATTTGGTGGAGTTTTCCAAACCGTGCGCCGCGATGCTTATGCTGTTTTTGTTCTTGTTCACGCTCTCGGATGGTCAAATCAGTATTTGGATCTTGTTCAGATATAAACAGACAAGCCGGTGCTACAGTAAAAATCAGACCCATACTCGCGCTGAACGCTAGAACCTGAAACTGAGTGCGGCCAAAAAAGCTTGGAAACAATTTAGGAAGGTTTATGGCTCCAAAAATAAACCCTACGATGTTGCCAATGCCAATAAGCCGTGCGGCCCAGGCGTTAGCCTCTTGTTGCTGGACAGTTGGCACATTGTCCACAATAAATGCCCGAGTGGCGGCCTGGATAACAGAGATTGAAAAGTCTAAAATGTAGACAAACGTGACTGCCAGTGGTATTGTTTTTTTATCAAGTTCCTTGGAATCTTGCGTGTTAGTGAGTAACCCCACAATTTCGCGAGACCAGGACAGCGTAAGTAAAGATAAAATGGTAGCTACCGCACCTCCAATCATGAATGGACGGCGACGACCATATGACCAGCGTAGTTCGTCGCTGAGAACTCCAACTATAGGCTGGCCGAGCGTACCGGATAGCGGACCGGCAATCCACACGAGACTCATGAGAGACTTGGACATACCAAGCGAAAGCAAGTATGGGGTACCATTTGAAAATTCTACAGACCATGAGAGTTGTAAACCACCTATCACAATGGTGAGCAGTAGAATATAACTGAGAGAACGGAGCGGTAAGGTTTCATGCTCTGGGGTGTCTTCCTCGTCGCTGGCGCCACTGTAATACACAGGAGATTGGACACGCATAGGCGCACTTGTGCCAATTGACGTTTGCGTAACAAGTAGATTATTAGACTCCCCTGAATCGTCCTTGGGCACACGCCCGGACACAGCATTGCTAAGATTGCTTGCCATGATTGAAAGATGAAGTTATGGGGTAATTTTGAGGAGTTTTCTGTAACAAGCAGTTTGACAGCAATATAAAAAAATATGGAGAAAAGAAAACGTTAAAACGTATCAGATGTTAAATACACATGCAACTGACAACGGAAGCTATGCAAGCAGTCGCTATGGTGGAATTGAATACATTGCCTCCAGAGTTTGGTCATTTTCCATCTCCAGATCACAAAGTCAGCTTGGTTGCCATCCAAGTCGAAGGTTTTTGCTTCAAATGCCTTTCAACGCCCGCTTTGTTGCGTGTTTTGCTCGATGGTGAGAGACAAAAGCCTCTAGAATTTTCCATTGAAACGGCAAAAAATTTTATTTAAACAACAGCCACCACTCTCTTTCTCTCTTTTGACCGCAACCTCTGACCTCATCGCATCTCTAACGACACACATTGTAACTCACACGAACTATGTCTGAAGCAACCGCTGCTAACCGTCCTCGTGTCTTCTTTGACATCTCAATTGGCAATGAGCCTCTCGGCCGAGTTGTCTTTGAACTTTTTTCCGATCTCGTGCCCAAGACCGCTGAGAACTTCCGGGCCCTTTGTACCGGAGAGAAGGGCGTCGGTGCTCTCGGCAAGCCTCTTCACTACAAGGGCTGCGCCTTCCACCGCATCATTAAGGACTTTATGATTCAAGGTGGTGACTTCACGGCTGGCAACGGTACTGGTGGAGAGTCCATCTACGGCGAAAAGTTCCCCGATGAGGCCTTCCCCGTCAAGCACGACCAGCCTTTCCTGCTCTCAATGGCAAACGCGGGCCCCAATACCAATGGTTCGCAGTTTTTCATCACTACCGTTCCTACGCCCCATTTGGATAACAAACACGTAGTTTTTGGTAAAGTCATTGCCGGTAAAGGCATTATCCGTGCCCTCGAGCGCACTCCCACTGGCGAGCAGGACAAGCCATTGGAAACCGCCTTGATTACGGATTCTGATGAGCTGTCGCCTGATGAGCCCCTGCCGACCAAAGCAGACGATGGTACTGGCGATTTGTATGAAGATTTTATCAAGGACGAACCTTCAGTCGATCTGGAAAACCCTAGCTCGGTTTTTAAGGCCGTTCAAAACATCAAGGATATTGGTACCAAGCTTTTCAAGGCTGGTGACTTTTCCAAGGCATTCAGCAAATATAAGAAAGCCGCACAGTACATCGAGGACTTCTATCCTGACACTCTTAATGATGAGGACTTGAAGACTGCTACCGACCTGAAGATCTCACTCTATCTGAACCTCTCCCTAGTGGGCCTCAAGCTCAACAAGAACCAGGAGGTCATCAAGTCCGCTGAGGAGGCCTTGAAAATTCCTGAAATTGGTGACAAGGAAAAGGCCAAGGCTTACTACCGTCTGGGAACTGCGTATGTTAATCTTAAAGATGAGCCCAAGGGCATTGAGCAGTTTAACAAAGCCCTTGATTTGGTACCTGGCGATGCTGCTATCGCTCAGGGTGTGGCGAAGGCCAACGCGCAGCTGCAGGAGCGCAACAAGAAGGAGAAGGCGGCTTTCTCCAAGTTTTTCAAGTAGATAACCAGTCGTGGACAATAGTGACGATGGCAACGACTCTGACGACCCTAATGATCACTGAATGGCCTTTAAAGAGTGTCGCTGAAAGGTGCCACTGATATAAGACCTTGTATATTTGACATTTATTTTTTTCTTCTTTTATTTTTTATTTTATTTTATTTACATATAAATTTTTTTTCCTGTATGTACTTGATAGTATGTAACTGAAGAAAAGGGAAAAAAAATTCTAAAAATAATAATGATAATAATTCTGACGTTTTGTTTTAAATATTTTCTTTTCTCTTGATCCCTTCTCCTCTGTAAATTAATTTTTTTTTTCTCTGATATCATCATCGTTTTTTCCTAGCTATACATACCTTTACCATGTCCACGGAGACCTCCGACGCGGGCCAGCAACTCCTACAGTTTCTTCAGGAGTCGTTCAAGTCCGCCCAGTACACGGCAAAGTCCGTTCTCGCTGGTCTGGTCTTCAGTTTAGGCGGTTCCATCATTCTTTTCATCATTTTCTGCCTGATCCGACCCCGAAACAACATTGTCTATGCCCCAAAAAACAAATACCCCGAATCCCAGGACAAGAAGCCTGAGCCCCTGGGTAAGCACCCTTTCTCCTGGATGCTCAGCGTTTTCAGAATGTCTGATGACCGACTCGTTGATTTCATTGGCATCGACGCTGTTCTTTATATCAAGTTCATGACTATGCTCCGAAACATTTTTCTTGTACTTGCGGTGCTTGGTTGTCTTGTCATGATCCCCATCAATGTTACATATAATGCAAAGTCACCCCTGGCACCATCCGTGTCGAAATCTGATGCATTTATTCTCATGACGCCCACGCTCATCTACGGTACCCCTCTTTATGCGCATATTGTACTCGCCTATATATTTGACTTTTATATTCTTTTTATGCTTTGGCGTACTTTTAACCAGGTCATTCAGATGCGACGCAATAAGTTCAAGACTGAGGAGTACCAAAATGCGCTTTTTATGAGAACGCTCATGTTAACCGAAGTTCCCAAAAAGTACCACTCTGAAGATGGTTTGATCTCGCTTATGGGCAAACTGAAAGTCAGCCGGCCTATTCAGAATGCAACCATCGGTCGTGATGTCAAGGAACTGACCAAACTGATCCAGCGCCATACCAAAGCCGTCTACAAGCTTGAGTCTGTACTTGCCAAGTATCTCAAGAATCCAGAAAAACTACCAGCCAAACGACCGGTGTGCCGCCCGTTTAAATTTGACACCACAGCTCATAAGGGCAAGATCGATGCTATTGACTACCTCTGCAACATCATTGAACAACTTGAAAAGGAGATTGGAATGGTCCGCGAGTCTATTGATACACACAAGACATTACCCTATGGTTTTGTCTCGTATGAGTCTGTGGAAGACTGCCACGTCGTGGCCAAATCTACGCAGAGAAAACGCAAAGGCAAGCTTAACGCCACTTTGGCACCCCGACCAAGCGACATCATTTGGGATAACATTGTACTCACCCGGCTGCAGCGCGCTAACAAGCAACACTGGGGTAACTTTTTATTTCTTGCGCTAATGATTTTATGGATTGCCCCTAATGCATTCATGGGTGTGTTCCTATCCAATCTCAACAGAATCGGTGCTTTGTGGCCCCCCTTCACTGGCTTTATGTACAACTATCCTATCATCTTTTCGATTCTCCAGGGTGTTTTGTCGCCTGTCGTGACGTCACTTATTTTCCTGATTCTCCCGGCCATTATGAGAAAAATGTCTCAGTGGCAGGGTAAAGTCACAAAACACGAACGTGAAATGGACACAACCAAGAAGCTCTACGCATTTTTTGTCTTCAACAACCTGTTTATCTTTACTGTTTTCAGTGTCATTTGGAACATCATATCCAAGACTATCCAGCTAATTAAGAATGGTCACGATCTGACCTTTGACAAGGTCATGGATGAGTTGAACATTGCCCAGCAACTGTCGACTTCTATTTTAGGTGCCTCTTCCTTTTGGGTCATGTATATCCTTAGAGTTAACTTTGGCGCAGTATTAGACTTGCTGCAATTGTTTAGTCTCCTCTGGCGAGGCTTTCAGCGTCATTTCCTCTCGCCTACACCTAGAGAGCTTATGCTTTGGACTGCGCCGCAACACTTTAATTTTGCCGCTTACTATAATTGGTTACTATTCTATGCTACCATTGCTCTGTCCTTTTCTATGGTACAGCCTCTAGTTCTGCCAGTGATCTCCTTTTACTTTGTTCTAGATGTTATCTTTAAGAAGTACTCGCTAATGTACATCTTTGTGACCAAGGCTGAGTCCGACGGCTTGTATTGGCCCTTCTTACACAATGCGATGCTTTTTGCTACTGGTTTTGGCAATCTCGCGTTATTTGCTGTCATCTGGGTTCAAGGTGGGTGGATTAAGGCTGTGTGCTTGGGGCCGCTACCTGTGATCATCATAATTTACAAGATTGTGTCTGTGCGGGTTCACAACGACCGATTCTACTACTTTATCCCGACCGAGCAGGAGAATGCGGAAATGGAATCACTCCGCACTCGCACAAACCTTAGTGATATTTCGAGTGGTGCACTGGAACGTCGCTACCGCAACCCCACCATCACTGGCAAGCTCCTCATGCCTATGGTTCACTCAAAGGCTCAGCATATTTTGCCGCAGATCTGCAACATTAACAACTACTACAATGAAGATGCTGAAATGGAGACCGCATTCAAGAATCTCAGTGATGAGTATGAAGGATATCATATGAATGATCTCGGTCATGATGGTTTCGAGAATAACGATCTCCTTCGGCGGTTTGATATTGTTGATGAAAACGACTTAACGTTTGAAAAGTACCAAGAGATTGAACGCGAGCGGTTAAAAACGCCGTTTAACCCTTTTCTTCAACAGCAACAGCCCGTCAACCTCTACCAGCATAACTACAATTCCCAGCAGAGCCTCATGGGTGCGCAAGAAAGTGGTGAATATAATGCTCATTATGATATGGGCTCTTCTAACCAAGGATATTCGCACTACAATGACGCAGCTTCAATCAGATCTCAGACGCCACTTAACAGTGTACCGTCATCGATCACTGTCTACAACAATACCCCTTACAATCAGCAAGTAGAATACCAAGAAACAGCATATCATTCCCCATATCATCAACAACCACATTACCAGAACTCATACCAGCAACAAAACCAGAACTCATACCCACAACAAAACCAGCATTACAACCCATATGAACAACAGCAACAGCAACAACCACAAAGTCGCAGCGTCAGTGATTCGGTATCCTACACTAGTTATAACGATGGCTTGGGCGTATTTAATCCCAATGCAAGCAATTTGACCCTTGAAAGTGACGACCAACAACGGCTACTTAATCGGCACTAGTGTCTTAGGGATTTTAAGGTAGTTAATTATTTTGCTTTATTTTATTTTATTAGTTTTCATTTCTTTTCAAATAACTCTTAAATAGACTATTTTTCATTCATCCAAGAGGGCAGATGCCTGAGTTGATATAAACGGTAAGATCTCATTAGACTGGATTCTTGCCTAAACTTTATGATTCTATTTCCCCTTTGTAAAGCTCGATTAGCTCGTTTTTAAAATGCGCATGGCAGCCAGACTTAAGGCACAGCAAACTTAGTCTGGGTTAGTCTCCAATCTTAGTCTCTTTGTTTTTTTCTTCTTTTGAGCGACCAACAGATGGCTTGACAGCACAATAGGGCAGAGCTGTTAAAAAAAAAATTACAGGCAGGTCTATTGGTGACGTGTATAAAAAATGTATAAAACTTTTTTTTCTAGTTTGTCCCCATCTTTTGTGCGCGTGCCTGCAGACGTATATTATTGGTAGTTGACCCCCTTTGCTCATGGAGGTTGAGACGTGAAAAATAAAATTTTCCTTGCTCAAAACGTTTTGCTTGACAAAAAGAATTTTTATTGGCTAAATCTAATTTGTTAGAAGTTTTAATGTTTAGACCTCTCATTTCTATACATTTAAGTTATTCTCTTTAACGAGGTAGCCATGAACTAGAACTAGTTCCTTTATCTAAGTTTTGTTGCCAAACTCCAATAGTGTAGAAATAATGATAAAATAAAATCAATAGACTTGAATCTGGTCAGTTTAAGTGAATACATACGGACATTCCCTTATTCATTTTTTTCCTGATTTCTTCTTGGCCCAGCTCCTTGGTATCTTTAGTTTCTATTGCCAGCATACACTTGAATTAATTATTTTTAATAACTTATTAATAGAGTTGAGGGTATTGAATGTTTTGCAAGTGAGCAAACAAGGTAGTTCCTACAGTTCCTGCTATAGTCAGCAGAGCAACTATGTGCTGAACTGAATATCATTTTGTTGGTTGTAATAATATGATTAAAATTAGAAATAGTGATAAAGAGCCGTACTACCCAACGCGTCAATGTGACTATGATAACATGAACTCCGCCTGAGTAACTACTCATCTGACTAGGTACATTTTTTAAAAAGTCAAGATGGAGGCTTTCCAAATGTTGTTGATAATTATCCTTGAAAATATTCTCCCATGATCTCAATCACAAAGAACTGTAGAGTACTGACTAAAGGTTTCTATTTCTATTTTATTGAGTTGCTCTTTGAAACTACCGTAGTATTTATTGTGCTTATTCATAATACTTTAGCACCAAACCTTTGAGTAAGCCTATCAAGATCAACCTCTAATAGTCTCAGGCTTGCTTTCTTCGGATCCGGTAGCTCACCCATAAAGATGAAGAAAAAGTATATACGTGCTTAGTAGGTATGTCCCAAAACTCCGCACTGTCTAGGGCTATTTTCAGAGCACTCTACGTTGGTACCCAGTTCCACGCAATATCATGACTTGTATTTCATCTCATATAACGACAGGTATTTTTATTTATTTTTTGAGCTGAACTTGGGTGGTACCTAAGGGCCGTTGTTAATAGTTGCACCAATGAAGCAGACAGTCTGTAGTGTGTCTGGTGTAAACCTAGGTTGGTTCATTGTTAATGGGCATGATTTTGTTATTCAGAGTAGCTGCGCAGAGTCTAATCCTTTCGAATCCCAATGTTGATTTGAATACCTTCAAGCAACCTTTCTTCAAGTAATGATTTCAAGACCAATCCAAACATTACATGATCACCGTCTGTGTTTAAGTTTCTTATCATCAAACTACCAACTGCTAAGCCCATGCTTTAAATCCAACTCCTGATGATTGACAATGATAAACATCAAAAGGAAAGTGGATAAATAAGATTTGCCGACTCCGGGTATGTAAAAATCTGGAGTGGCATAAGTCTTTTAGCATATTTCATATTTGAGTAAGGTAAGAAACCACCAGCAAAGATTTGAAACTGCTTGTAGAAATAATAAAGGACCCTGTTTGTCACATTTTTCAAGCAAACACCTGTCAAAATGTAGAACGCAATCATGCAAAACTGGATTGTTTGATTAGGCTTTTGACTTAATACATAGACTTTGGGATGCATAGGTTACCATTGTTTGAGTGCAAGGGCTTGTGCGAATGACAAAATAAGAAAATAAGCATGATGTATAGCCCTAGTTAGGGTTACGTATTTAACAGTCACAGGAAGTGTTGAAATATATGTATGTGTATATCTGGGTCCGTTATTTTCAGTGTTGATAAAGAAGACTGTGTTTATGTAATGGCATTGGAAACTATTACATCATCTGCTGTCCCTAGAAAATGAAATTGATACACCAAGTGTTGTAAAGCGAAATTACCATAGTAAATCCCAACCCACTCACCATAGTCTTTTTTTTAATTTTTTTTTTACTCTTTTTTTTCCCTCTCATCCCCCCGTTTCTCTTTTTTTTTTTCCTTTTTTTTTTGAACTTGGTGACAACCTCTTCACGGTTTCTTTTTATTCCAGACATCATCACACAACCCTCTACATAAAGATGAGCGCCCAGACTAAGCAGATTGGAGGAGTAAGTTACTGCTTGACTATTAGTATAGCATGACACATGGAAACCTCTCATGAACAACGAGAAGCTGTTGGAGATAACGACAATGATTGTTTTAACGTTGTTGTTGGTTACTATTGTTGGAGGGCATGGACAAACGTCGATGATTCGTGAAGTTCTGCTGGATGTTTTTTTTCGGATGCACGTTAATCATTTGATTGGAGTCTTGTCTTGTTTATCCAAACTTGTTGTTGTTCTTGTTGTTGGTTTCCATGAGATTGTGATTCTCGAACATTTTTTACTAACTATTAATTTCAGGCTAAGAACGGTTCCAACCGATCCATTCCCACCGAGAAGGCCCAGAAGTGGTACCCCGCCCAGCCTGCTCCTACTCTCAAGAAGGCCCGTAAGTCCGCCAGACCTCAGAAGCTCCGTGCTTCTCTTGTCCCCGGTACCGTCTTGATCATTCTTGCTGGTCGTTTCCGTGGTAAGAGAGTTGTCTTCCTCAAGGCTCTTGAGGACTCTACTCTCCTTGTCTCTGGTCCCTTCAAGGTCAACGGTGTTCCTCTTAGAAGAGTTAACGCTCGTTACGTCATTGCCACCTCCACCCGTGTCAACATTGAGTCCGTCAAGGTCGAGAAGTTCAACGTTGCCTACTTCGCCCGCGAGAAGGCTGCCAAGAAGGCTGCCACTGAGGAGGAGTTCTTTGGTGACAAGGCTGTCAAGAAGGAGATCAAGGCTGAGCGTGTTGCTGACCAGAAGACCGTCGATGCTGCCCTCATTGCTGAGATTGCCAAGCAGCCCCTGCTCAAGAAGTACATTGCTAGCAGATTCAGTCTGAAGAATGGTGACAAGCCCCACCTTCTCAAGTTCTAAATGGTTTTTATGTCTGTTAATATATGTACTAATTAAAAATTAAGAGAGAGGAAAATCTTGTCAAGTTTTTATTCTGTAAAAATTCAAAAGTTGATGTTAATATTTAAGAATCTGTATTGAAATCGCGATGGCAAAAACGCGTCGCCGTCGAATTTTCCATAAAGTTCGCGTGGTGTCAACGGCTGAAGCCAGACTGTTGGGAGGAATAAAAAATTTTCAAAAACCAAAATACAAAAAAATTATTTAAGTCTCACGATTTCCTCCCATTGACCTTTTCTTTTCCCTTCTTCTTTATCACTTTTTCTTTTATTTATTCAACCCCTAAAAATACATACATATAGACACAATGGCTGACCAACAATACCAAGGATTACTTCCCGTCGGATCTTACACTCTGGAGCTCCAGCCTGGTGAGCCCCAGCTTGCTGTCGAAGACGGCACTGTTAGAATCACTCTCGCCGCTATTGATCCCGAGAACGCCGAGGGTGACAAGCCTTCCACTCTTAGAATCCTGAAGAAGGTCTACGACGACGATGAGGATGAGCTTTCCTACCCCGTCGACGAGGATGAGGATGATGAGGAGTCCGAGGAGGAGGAGAAGCCCAAGAAGGGCAAGAAGGCCGCCAAGAAGAGCAAGAAGCAGCAGGAGGAAGAATCCGAAGAGGAGGAGGAGTCTGATGACGAGAGCTTTGAGATTTCTAGAACTGTCGTCTGCACTCTCTCCCCCAAGACTGGTTTCCAGCAGACTCTCGACATTGTTATCAACGCCTCTGACGATATCATCTTTGAGGTTACTGGTTCTTACCCCATCCATCTCACTGGTAACTACGTTCTCCATCCTTTCGACGATGAGGACGACTCTGAAGATGAGGACTACGATGAGGAAGAGGAGGACGACTACGATCTGTCTCCTGATGAGGATGAGCTCGACTTCAGCAACCGTATCCAGCCCGTCGAGTCCGATGACGAGAAGGAAGAGAAGAAGGCTCCCAAGGAGACCCCTAAGAAGGAGACCAAGAAGCAGAACAAGAAGAGAGCTGCTGAGGAGGAGGCCCCCGCCCCCGTTGAGACCAAGAAGCAGACCAAGAAGCAAAAGTCTGAGGACAAGAAGGTTGCTTTCTCCAAGGAGCTCGAGCAGGGTCCCACTGGTTCCACTTCTGCCCCCGCCGCCAAGAAGGGCCCCGTCGCTAAGAAGATTGCTGGTGGTGTCACCATCGAGGACCGTAAGGTCGGTGCTGGTCCCACTGCCCAGCCCGGCGACAAGGTTTCCGTTAGATACATTGGCAAGCTCCTGAACGGTAACGTCTTTGACTCCAACACCAAGGGCAAGCCCTTCTCTTTCAAGCTTGGTGCCGGTGAGGTCATCAAGGGTTGGGATGTCGGTGTCGCCGGCATGTCCGTCAAGGGTGAGAGACGTATTGTCATCCCTGCCTCCAGTGCCTACGGCAGACAGGCCCTGCCCGGCATTCCTGCCAACAGCACTCTGTCCTTCGACGTCAAGCTCGTTGGTATCAAATAAACACATCACATTCCATTTTTTCCTTTTTCTCACATGTATAAACATTAATTTTCTATTTTAATTTATTCAAGATTATGGTTTCTTTTTAATTTATATGTATATTCTCTTCGATTGGTATGATATAGCTGCTACTCAATCCTTTCCTGCCATTGGGCTTTGTGCAATCTGAGACCATTCACGCACGGCTGTGTGGGTCACATGACTACTTGGGAGTATAGAAATTTCGCATTTCGGTGACATTTCGTTGCCAATTTTCGCTACTGAGCTGCTCTGTGTTCAACTAGACCAAAAGGTCCTTACTCAAGCCCAAGCACACACGCACACTACACTTGCCCATTCAAACCACTACACACGTGCAACCGCCCTTCACCATACGGACCCAAAAAAACGATACAGAAAAAACATGACAGGTGATGACGAGAGCGCCGAGGTAGCAAAAGTACTGCAGTTTCGCGACAAGATCGTTGCGTCGCTAACACAATCATACGGGCACCTAAGCGCGGACGCGATGGCCAAGCTGGCCCCGGCGGCACGCGCCGAGGCGCATCGCTTTCGGCGGTGGATGCTAGACTCGCGGATTAAAGCCCTTGCAGGAGAGCGCGGGTGTAACCCGATGGAGCGGTTGGTAGCTGGCAAACTCCACGGGCTGCCGCGCGAGCTGATTGCCGATCCTGCGTTTGATACAAAGGTGCTGTCCGTCATGACAGCCAAGCCGGAATTTACACGGCGCGCAGATAGGGACCCAGATGACATGGATGCATCTAGCAGCAGTAGCAGTGATAGCAGCAGCAACGACGGCACCAGCAGCAGCGACAGTGATGGCAGCGATGACAGCGACGGCGAGGAAAACAAAGAGAATATCTCCGGTTCCACGAAGAATGACGATGAGACTATGGTTGTGGGACAGACAGGAGCGCTTCCTAGTGCAGCGCAACTGGGCCCGCCGCCGAATCTTCCCGCGAAGCCCATGAGCAAATTAGATCTGGAAACCTCTAAAATCAGACAAAAGCTGTTGTTGCTGAAGCAAAAGCAGCAACAGAATCCTGCCACTCCTGCCGTCGCTGCTGAGGGCTCTGTGGCTACCGGAAGTAAGCGCACCCGTGACTATGAAAGTGATAATGATGACGATTACCAACCGGAACTCAAGAAGGATTCCTCAGCTCAGCCTGTCGAAGCACAAGAAGAGGAAGATGATGATTATGTTCCCTCGCTGGGCTTAGGCAGTGAAAGTGTTGTCAAAAAGTTAAATAATGGCATCGATATTGAGAAAAAGGGTGCAAATGAAAAGGATGATTCATCTAGCAGTAGCTCTAGCTCAGATTCCGAGAGTAGTAGCAGCAGTGATAGCGACACGGATTCCTCTAGCGGCTCTAGTGATAGCGATGGCAGCGATAGCGGCAATGATGATGATGATAGTGATGGCTCGTCGTCGTCGTCATCCTCGTCATCAGGCGAGGAAAGTGACTACGAGCCTACAATTACCTCCATAACAACCCGTGGTCTGCCGTTGAAACAAGAACCTTCATCACAACCTGACTATCCTCAGCAGCAGCAACTGCCGATGCAGTACCAGCAACCGCAACAACATTACCAGCAGGCCCCGTTCAACCCTCAACAACAGCAGCAGCAGCGGCAGTACGCACCATACTATAACCCTGCGCAGCCACCATCTGCGCCGGCTGCAATGGCTGTCGGCTATCCACCATATCAGGCGCCCCCGGCGCCCGGATATGTGGCCCCAGCGCAGCCTCCCTTTTACGCTCAGCAACCGTCCCTGCCACCCGTGCCGCAACCCTATCAGGCTCCAGTGCATCCCGCTCCTGTTCCCACCCATCCCCGTGCAACTAAACAGTCTAAAAAACAAATGCGTTATAACCGTTATAACAAGCGGCAGCCGAACTCTAACCCAGGCCCGGGGCCAAGCTTTGGTGACGGTGGACTTTCTGGGCTCTACTAATGTGGTACAGTTTCAAAATCTTTGTTATATGATTTATCTTGATATATAGTCCCTCACATTCAGTCCAGTTATCTGTCTCAAAACTTATTAACAATGTATGTATATTATATATTCTTGAGTATATTAGTATCTATTTTTTTTTTTGAATGTTGTTTTTGATGTTGAGTTGAAGGATTACTTGAAAAAGCGGCCAAACTTGTTCTTCTTCTTTTCCTTCTTGACCTCCTGTGAGGGGGCTGCCGATGGTGCGGTTTGGGCTCTACCAGTAATAGCGCCGGCCTGAGGTTTCGTTTGCTGTGACTGTTGTTGTTGCTGTTGCTGTTGCTGTTGGGCCTTCTTTCGCGCCTCAATCTCACGGTCAGACTCAAAAAGAAAATTGGGAGCACGGGTTGGCAATTTCACGTCCTCAGCGAGACCTAGCTGCTGGCGTGGCTCTGTCAACCTGTGCAAATGACGCACCATCGATGTGCCAGTGACAAAGTCTGTGCCGCCAATGATAAACTCTTTTGAGTGGAGTTGTGCCAATTCATAGCAAGATCGGGTTTCAGATGGGGTCATACCACCGGCCATAAACACAAAGATACGCTGTTTGACAATCTGTGTGCTACCACTACGCGCCCATACTGCACGCTGGCGTGGGTTGCGCAGTGACACACTATTATTTTCCGGACTGTCCTCATCTTCGAGAGGCTGGTCCTTAATATAGGGGAAAAGTGATGGGGACAACTCGCCATGGATAAGCTTTTCCACCACCCCGTACACACCAGGAACATAACGCGACATGGCAAAACACTGACCGGTTGCATGAGAGTCAAAACGAGTGGGTAGCTCCTTTTTGGTAATACGTTGACCCGCTGACTCTTTGAGAATCGGGGCGCCAAGCTTGACGTAGTTTTTAATAGTCGTAATGTCATCAGGCGTGAGGCCACAGTGATAGCTGAGTTTTTGAAAATCCTCCTCAATGAGCCCATGCCTAAACAACGCATAAAGCAAGATCAAGCGGATCTTATCCGTATTATTAAGGCGTTCATCCGCTAGCATAGCTACAAACTCGTCAGCAACACCTTTAGGCTTCGATCTATCCTCATTGACACCTGTGGCGCAAATCTGCTCAAGTATGGCTAGGTCAATAAGATTTCTCTTTGTTACCACGTCCATACAGTCGGTTGCAATTGCAACGTGCAAAGTATATCTATCTCTCATCTCGATGAAGCCAGGTACATTAAGCATCATATCCTTAAGGTCATTCACACGAACGTCCTTGTTCAAGTCAGCAAGATGCGGGTTATCCTTTTTAAGTTTTGCCAACTTCTCCTGTAGCACGCCAGTTGCTTTTTCCATATGTGTGTGGCGCAGCGACACCCATTCAGGGTCCTTTTCAGAAACCATGCCCTCGGTTTTCTGTTCTTTACCCATAATAGTTTCCGTATATGTGTACTTGTTCCAGTCCTTCATCGGCAGCAGGTCGTAGGCAATCGCCTGATATGTGAATTCGTGGAGGAGAGGCGCAATCCAGTCAATTGCGCGGTCGAGGATCAAGAAGACGCCTCGAGGTCGACCCTCTGACGTGTCGGGAAAATCAGGATGGTTTCTCGCGTACGAGTCCAGTTCGTTTTGAAACTCCTTCGCAATCATGTAGGTGAGTTTCTTTGAGATGCGTTCAGTCTTGTCAGCCTCATAGAATCTAATAATAGGATATTCGCCAAGTGTGGCACAAACTGACACAAGCTGTTGTGCAATCTTGCTGATTGCCCGCTGCAAAATATCGGCACAACCATCGTTGTAAAATATCTCCAGCGCGTTTGGACAGTTGAGTGAGAACGTATGCGATTCCAGCGGGGAGAAGTCGATGTAGACTGGCTCAAGTCGACGAATGTGGCGCGCAATAGCCGAATTCTGTACTTTTTTGTTGAGAGAAGTAGTGAATCCGGATGTGAAAAAGATGTGCGCGCCTGCGTAACGTGGCGGGACAATTGTATAGTCCGCGCTGATACACTCAACGTTATAAGTAGTAGGTTCCACAATGTAGATGGCATCCAGGTAATTTTGTGAAGACCTTCTGCTATCCAAAATCTCAATGCCTTAGAAAATGAGCAGTTAGTATCAGTTTCCGCTGATACATTAGAGACTCAGGTGATGATACTTACTGGACACATTTCTGTTCAGAATGTCGCTCTTGTCGGTAACATTTTCAATCAACTTTGACACATACTGATCTATAACCAGCACTTTATACTACAGAACAAACACAATTAGTCTTGGCACCAAGGCATCTAGAGCCACGGACTACCCACTTACCTTAGCAGCTGGTTGAACGGAGTCAATAATGCGAAAGATGTTCCTTTTGTAATACTCGGAGAGCGATGACAGCGACATGGTCAAAACGATTTGAGTTGGGAATGCGGGAGAAAAGAAAAGGAGAAGGAAAGAAAAAGGGATGAGCAGCGATCAAAAATAAAGGGAAAATGGCAAAAATGGCCAAATGTTAAACACCAAAACACAATGCAAATCTGGTCTGAAGATCAATATTGTAATCAAAACTACAATACTCAAAAGTATACACAGGATAACAGCGCCAGGATTGCTGGTTTCAGCTATTGGCCATGCTGTTGATATAATAAAATAATATTAAGCGTGCTATATCGTATGGTTAAATAGAAATATCGGCGCGTATTTACGCTTCCTCCTCATCTGAGTCCTCTCTGGTCTCGACTGCCGTGTACGAGATGGGATCAAACTCTGAACGGGCATTATCCCTGCTAATGCTTTCCTCCGCAGTGACCTCTCTAAGTGAAAGATCGATGGCGGCTACGTTGTGCTCATTGACAAGTGCCCGTTGACTTTCCACAATTCTGCGGTGCTTCAGCTTTGTTCGGCCGGCAACAGGCACAAACACAGCAGTGGAGTTTTTCTTATCAAAGTTAATAGCAATCTCAGCAAACTGGCTCGGATGCTGGATGAGTTCCATCTCATAATCCTTGTGGTGGGTAAATCTATAAACCTTGTCCTCGTTGTCCTCGAGTGTATCGGCTGGGTCGTCAAGTTTTCTCTTCAGGCTACGCGCACTGTCCTCCTTAGTGGGGACAAAAAACGACATCCATTCGTCGTCTTCAAGTGAAGTCGGTCTGAAAATCGATACAGCCAATGAGTCGTCAGAAATCTTCTTTTTCTCCTGTGATAAAGCTGCAGAACCAAGCATCTTAACAGCCAAATAGGTCAAGTCAAGCTGCTTAAAGTCTGGCAAAACTGCAAAAGTCTCCACAGCTTTCAAATGCTTCTTTGTGGGATGTCTGATCTTCTCCAATGGAGTGCTTGTCGCCTCAAAGGTGTTCTCGACCGCTCGGAGCTGAGCTTCGGGATCAACAACAGTTTCTCTCTGCTTCTGCTGTTGCTGTCTCAGTTGTTTGGCGCTGTTGATATCGAGTTTCTTTCGAACCACCTCAGACGATATATACTCTGTGCGACGCAAAAATGATACAGATGGCTGTGCTCTTGCTCCAGGGCCGCTTCCACCCGGCTCGCGCAGAAGGATACTGTCTTTGGGATTTAACACTGGGGGCGGGTCCTGAGGGTAGACGGAGCTCTCATCACCTCGATCAAAAATCCCAGTCAATGCCGTCATATCGAGAGGCATACCCAGGTCAATGTCGAGTGTGAGGTTTGGAGCCTGTTTTCTTGCAAGGTCAGACAAGAATGAGCATGATGTTAACTTTTGCGTGTCAATGGGGATCTCCAGAAGCTTGGGCGGGCATGGTGGTGGCGGCAAGTCATTCTGGTATCTAACTCTGGCAATGTAATCTTGTCTGGACCCTCCGCGTGACATTGTTCTCTAACTGATTGTGGCTGTATGTGTGTTGGAGGTAATTGTGTTGTTGATAGAATTTGGTAGCAGCGGTGGTGTTGAAGAGAAAAAAAAAATTAAATAAATTAAATGAAAACTAAAATCCAAAACTTTTCACATACAAAAACCAACAATAAGCCATGACGACTAACCTCAACGAAGAGTACCAACAGTATGTCGCGCAGAGCTTTGGAGAGATCTCCAAGAACCTAAGAAAAGATTCTCGCAGTCTCCACAATAGAATCCAATCGATTTTGAGTGATTCGGCGTTTGTTTCTGCCGTCAGCAACGCGTATAAGCTGCCATTAGTGGGTATGGTTAACAAGCACAGTTTTGATTTGCAATACTAGTAATTAACAAGGAACAGCAAACGAGCGCTGTGGTCGTTGGTACATTCCTAAGGACAAAATTTCTGAGTCTGTTTACTTCAAGAGCACCGATGGCCATACGACACAGTGGGATTTTAGTACCAGAAGACTGAACTTGCACATTCTGGATTTCATCAAGAATAACAACGGTCTAGTATTAGTAGACTCTACACGGCGAGGCAAGAGAATGCCGGATGCTCTCTCCAAAACAGTTCCAATCTGGTGCGCCGTGCTTAATATAGTTCTGTTTGGCGTATCTGACCCGTTGATCTATTTACCTCCTCATATCATTTCACCGAGTGAAAAGAGCCAAATTGAAAAGCGCATTCCAGCATTCCTCGATAAGTTCTATGCTTCGGGTGTTGATGTTAAATCACAGTTAAAGTCCAAAATCAAAAAGCCTTTGCGACCAATATGGGTTACCCCAGACTCATTCAATACACAATCTGTCCAAAATGTGTCCTGGGATACTATTGAAGAGTTTCATCCCATTGTTCTATGTACTGCTTCCATTATGGTCCAGGATAACACTGACTTCCGGCCGGGATACACATATGTCCAAGGCGCTGCAGATGATCACGAAGAATGGGCATCGCTTCTTACATCTACCATTTTATGGGATAATATTGATGTACTGGGGAATATGGAGCTCACGGACGATCAATTGAGAGAAGAGATAGAGAAAATTGACAAACAGCTAAAAGAGCAGAGGTTGAATGGCTTGGAGTTTAATAATATACTAGAGTCGCTAAGCCATGTCAAGCCTTCGAATTACTGGATCGGAAATGCTGACATTTTAGGAATCCCAAATGTTGGTACAGAGCTGGCAAAAAACTTCGACATACTAGTTAATCTTAGTAGTTTATTCAGTTCGTTTACCTCAGACAATAAGGATTTTATGGTCATTAATAAGAGCATCCCTGAAGGAAAAAAGGGCTCTAAACAGCTCCGGGCAGTCCTGCCTTCTCTTGTTTCTAGTGTTGCTGACGGTGATGCATCCAACTCAAAGAGAGTCCTTATTCTATGTGACACTGGTTCAGACTTTAGCGTTGGTCTCTGTCTGGCTCTGTTATGTCTATTCCCACCTAAGGGGATGGACAAGGCAAGAGATAAAGTCACCATTCGACAGAGGCTGGTCTACATTTTGTCTAGCAGAAAGGTCAACCCTAGCCGGACAACTTTGAACTCGGTGAACTCATTCTTGATGAGTTAGAAAAAACATTCAGAATAATAAAGTCTATATGTAAAATGCAATTTATTATACCTGCTTATTCAAATATTTCGGCCAGAGGGCTTTCTCCGACTCGTCCGATTTGGATTAGCATCTTGTAGCGGCCTGGTCTCTTCTATGGGCGCGGATTCCTCGGCATAGTAATGAGCGCCGAGCATGTTCATAATGGTTTGTCTATCCTTTAGTGAGTCTTGGTCCAAGTACGAAATCTGTGTTGCCACAACGTCTTCGCCTCTGGTGACAGGTTCAGATCCAAAGCTACTCTGGTGTAGAGAATTGTTACCGCTTGTCGAGCTGATCTTGGCCTTTCCAACAAATCGCCTACCATTCTCCTGGGAGATTGTTGCAGCTAGCCTACTGGTAATGATATCAGCTAAACCGCCATTTACAGCTGTAGTGATTCTCTTTTTCTTTGTCGGCTCCACCCCTATTTCTTCCGTAGCCTCTATGCAATGACTTTTTGGCTTTTCTGTTGGTTCCTCCTCAGGAAGTTTACCAATTAAAACAGTACCGTCTCTGTTAACTTCATCTAAAACCCACTCGGCTGATAGTGGTACAGATGTGCCTGTTTTTGCGCACTCCCACAGCCAATCAGCACTGACAATCGGTACTCTCCATTTAAGGGCATAATCAAACTTGGAGGATTTGGGCTTGGAGATAAGAACCTGCTGATTCGGTGTAAAAGTCGGTTCAAACTTGGCACCAAGAAGCCGAATAAGTTTTTCAACATGAAGCAGCTCAACTCCTGTAAAACCAGAAATTGAAATGCTGAGATTCTGAAGTTCAGGAATCTTGCGATATGAGACAAATGTGCCCCAAACATCGCAAATAAACTCCTTTTGGAAAAGGGACCTCTCAATAAACCATTCAGTAGCAACTATCACCGAAGAAGATAGGCCCTGTAATTGCAAGTTAATTTGGTCAGGGTCAGCCATGCTGTTAACAACAAGGTGTGTAACTTCCGGGGCATGAACATCGGCAGAGGTTGTACCATTGTGTGAAACAACTATAGTAGTAAGTTGTTTGACTTGTTGAGGTTTGTATCCCAGAAAAGCAAAGACAATGTTATCAAAAATGCCTGTTGTCAAATCAATGACGGACCTTTCTTCCTCTATTGCCTTCTTTCGTCGTTTGACTTCGTGCTCCTCTTGTTCAGCAGCCTTTCTTTTCTTTTCTTGATCCTTTTTCTCCTCCTCATTCATTTCACCTCTAACAAAGTATGTGTTATCCCATTCGGATACATTCTTTTTCTCTTGAGCTGGTCGTTCCTTGGGAAGGGTATCGATTACTTCTTGCCATACATTATCGTTTTTCTTCCTAGCCTTAAGCTTGCTCTTGGTCACAGTAGTCAGATTTTCGTCAAAGTAGTGTTCTGGTAATAGCGATGCATCAGGATCAGGGAGACTTCCAAAGGCGTTTAGGCCTCGTTTCTCCTTAGCTACACTTAGCGAGTAATAGCGCTCCTCGAGTCTAGCATTTCTTTTGAGACAATCTTCAACCCAGCGGGGATCAACAACTTCCTGCTTCCACTTGATAGCACCTTCAACTTTCCTGCCAGCACCTGAAGGTGTTATCAAATGTGTGGAGGATTTTCGTAAACTGGAATCGTACACACCGCCATTTTCTGTAATGAGCTTCCCTAGTCTTGTGCGCTCATCCTGGCTGTCTATTTTCATAGTTAGAAAGCATTTCCGAAAAAAAATTTTCAAGAAGGATCACTTACCGATATTAGTTATGCAAACGATAAGATTTGTGAAAGGCTTTGTCAGGCCCTTTTTCAATTCTGAAAGGATATCGATATCTTCGCCTTCCACCCACCGTTTGTGAACGCTATCAATAAAATTTGTCGTAACAAAAATTATATCCGGACGACATTTCACAGCATGGCGGTATTTGGTAGTATTTGTGGAGCATACCACCAAATACTTTGTGTGACTGGTTAGACTATTCGACACCAGCCCACCCATTGAAGTGATGTTTTTCTTGATTGTTCCCTCTTGCTTAGGACTGGTTAGCATGTTGGATATACCATAAAAAGTAGTCTCAACTTACTAAAGGTTCGGCATCGAGTGGTAACTTTGTATTATATTCAGAAACACCTGTTATGCAAAAATTCATAAGCCTGAAAGGCTTGTTTGTCGTTGCCATTGTTAATCACTGGTCTGAAGAAACCTGAAAAGATTCGAATTTTGGTTGTTCTTCAAGTCCAACTCCCAAGAAGATTCAGTATGCGCAGTTGACAGAAACGCGTCGCGGTTCCTATTATAGTAGTTTACTGCAATATCAATTTTTTGATTACTAAGTGATTACTTGTTAATTAATACTTGTATTTTGTAAGTAATTCGTAATTTCTTATGTGGTCTTGTATTCTGTCAACATTTGAAATTTCCATTTTGAATTTTTTTTGGAACTTCACCGGGTTTCGCAGTTTTGCTCTTTTTTTTAATTTTTCACCTCTTTCTCTTCTCCTTCTTTCTGCTCGATGTCCTGGATCCTTTTCTTATAGAGACTGCCACCAACACCTCCTTTGAAAGCGTCCGGAAACCTTACGTTCTCTTTATTTTATACTGCATTTTACTATATTTTTCTAACTATCCAACCATGTCACTTAATTGCTCTGGTAGAAAGGTGCTTTCAAGCCGTATTTCGACTGTGTCCAAATTGGCCAATAGCAGGGCTGCATCCCAACTCAGAGCCCTCTCGACAAATGTCGAGCAGAGTTCCCTTCAACAACACTCAGCATGGACTTCCTCTGCCTCTAGCACTGTTGAATCTACTTCGTTTGGTTCCAAAGACCTGAATATTGATCCCTTTTTTTCCAATGTGCTTATGTCTACACCTTTGGCGCCAAAACAATCGACCCTCCCGATTTCCGAACTTACTACTCTTGAACATGCCTTGGAAAACAACAGCAGTGAGACATGGACCAAGTTTATGCTCTGTTTTGAGAATGAGCCCGAGACTTTGGCCAACCTTTCAAGAGCAAACTGGTCCAAACTTTTTGTTCACGTTTCTAAACAAGGCAAAGACGATGTTAACTGGGAACATCTTCAAATTGTGTTCACCACCATGGTAAAGTTTGGCCATCAGTTAACTCCCACTGAGCTCTCTATTTTCATGAACAAGGCATCGTTGGCTGGTTTCCATAACGTCGTTCAGGAGGTCTGGTCTCACATTAACCAGAGCAACATTCCCAAGAGTATTCTTTTGTGGAATACATACATGGCGCTTACCTGCAACGCCAACCCGGAGAGGTGGCACCGCAAATTCAATGCTAGAAGCAGATTGGAGAAGGAACCACCCATTACCAAGGATCCCGTTGACATCATTTCTGAGATGATTGCCGATGGTCTTTCTCCTAACAACAAAACCTACGAACAAGCTATCATGTCGCTTGGTCAAAGTGGCGATCTGGATTATGCTTCTGGAATCATTTCTTCAGTATGGAAGATCAAGTTTGACAACTCACCCCTGGAGAACGATGAAGACTCGCCAGGCCGCGTTCTTGTTGGCTCTCCCTTCTATCCCAAGGTCTCAACCCTGGCCGCCGTAATCAACGCCTACGGTGTTCAGGACCAACTCGTTGAGGGTCTCAAGGTCATGCAAAACATTAAAACTACATACGACATTAACATTTCCAAAGAAAACTCGCTAGAGTTGTGGGAGGCCATTTTGAAATGGGCTCTTTTGACAAAGGAACCGACTGGAAGCACTCCTGCTGTTGCTTTTGATGCTGTGTGGCAATCCATCACTACAGGCTACAAGCTGAAGCCTACCACCAGAATGTACAAGTACAAGCAGCGCTTTGAGCTTTCCAAGCACAACTTCAAGGGTATTCTGGATCTGGTGCCAGTGTTTTTGAAGCGTAACAACGCCAAGGCGGCTGGCTCTGCGCTTTTCGACGCCACCACATCGATGGCTCGCCACGGCCAGGCCGAGAACGCCATCAGCCTTATCCAGTCTTATGTTGACCGATACCCCCAACTCGAATCTAGAGCATACCAAGCATTTAAGTACATTAACAAATCGCCACAAGTCAAGAAGTTTACCGAGCAGCGGGCGCGGCTGGCCACGCCGGCCCCGGCCAAGACTAGCAAAAGCAAGGCTTCAAGATGGAGTGCAATTAAGGAAAAGAGCGAAAGCAGTAGCGGTCTATTCAATCCCGTTACTGTCTAGCCTTTGACATGAGTTTTATGTATCTTTTTTTATTTGTTTATTTATGTTTTGTGTTATCTATATTTAATTTGAAAAATCTGGTGTAATGAATTGAGAATTACTCAACAAAGTAGTATTTTAATAAAAAAGAAAAAAAAAAAATAGGGGCTTAGAGGTGAACAAGATCATTGGCAATCATATAACGGGAAAGGTAGATCCAGCCATAGCGGAACCATTTCATTTGCGAGACGTGCGCATCTGTCATGGCGGCCCGGGTCGTCGCAATTTCCTGCTTGCTCGAGACAATCTTAACAAGACGAGACTTGTTATTTTTCTCGTCAGCAAACCAAGCATCAAGATACGTCACCAACGCATCGATGTATCCTCCATACTTGCGCCACACGGGCAACGACTGGAGCACATAGACATCCCGCGCGCTGCGCTGCTTGGCCAGCACCGCGGCATGGTATAACGCACGGTGGTTCGCATGGCCAGAGATTCCATCGGCATCAAACGTCAGCACCTTGGTATCCGCATCGAGAAGTTGGTCAATCTGTGCTGCTATTGCTTTTTCATCCCACTCGACCGCTTGTGAATCGGGGAACAGGTCAGGCTCATCAAGTAGCACAACCCGCTCCGGCGGTACTCCAAATCCACGGGCTGATGCGACAAGCTCGCGCGTGCGGGTAGCACCAAGCCCTTCAAAATCACCTGCTGAAAAGCACACAATGCTTACATTGTTGCCGCTTGCTGGTGCCGCCAGCTGCGCAAGGGTGGGCCCAAAAAACATGGCCTCGTCGTCAGGGTGGGCAATCACCAACGCGACCGACGTGTGCGTCAGCGCCGCGGGCAGCTCCGTCGAGGGGAGATACTGTGCAATTAGAATCGACAGAAACACCGGGAACAATACCCAGCGCAAAATATTAGTAGTAGACATCACTGTATATTATACTTTTTGCGACTAGTCGATTCTTGTGGAATTGTCGTGAATTTTGCGACGTATGCACAGCTTGGGATCAGAGTTGACCGAGATTGGATGCTGGATCTCTGCCCAGAGTTCACTTATGCCTACAGAATTAAGCTATATGTCCTAAGTTACTAGCTTTTTACAAAAACCTGTGTTGAACAAGTCCAAAAAAAAAACCAGAGTAATAATAATGTTTTCATCACGTGATATAGTATTTATATGTTTAAATCCAAGGTTTTATGGTGTAAGTATTACATGATAGCTTAATAAAAAATTATTAAAATAGCAAGAGGGATTTTTTTTCCTATCTTAATTAGAGTGTAAAAAATTACCGCTATTATTTGCCAATTGGGATTTTTTTTTTTATGGAGGATAGATTAGTGTGCTATATTACCCCCACGTATTTATTTCCACCTTGTCTTTTTCAGCCTTTTTTGGAAGGTTTCCACCAGCAGTCCAGTACTTAAGTCAAACACCTAAGTAATAAGCCCCATATCTTATTTACTCTTTCGCACTAATTATTTTTTGCTTGGAAATCCAAAAGCTATTGGTCATCACCATCATGTGTAACAAAAATGTGCTCATGTAGGTATCTGACAATGAGTACTCAGCATGGAAGCAATTTTGACATAGATACAGTATTGCTCATATGCATTGCTATCTATACTAATAAAACTATTATTGTTATGTATTTATTTTAAAAAAATTTTTTTTCCCATCCCGTACGTTCTTATCTTATATCAATAAGCCGTTTTTTCGGTTATTGAAATAAAATGGGGGTTTTAGTGGAGTTACAAGCTAGAGGTCCATGGTTTCGGAGTCTCGAAGACTTGGAATACTAGTGATATAAATAAATCCAGAGGCAATAGAAAACTTTTATTAATCTTGGCTCAAGAGGGTCCGGTCAGACCGTTGTAAGAAACTGAAACTAAGACTGTACATGGCGCAAAAATAGCACTGGTTTTCCACAACCAATGTTAACTGCTAGCCCAGCGTTGTTGACTCGTCCCCCTGGATCAGCCCCACGGGTCGGGCGGCTAGCTAGCGCGGGCGCTAGAACAACAGGAGCTAGTTTATCTCACTGATCAAATACAAGCAAATAATTTTAAATTCGATAACCGAACAGCCGCCAACCTGGCCAAATTGCGAAACTGCTGACTTTTTGTAAATTAGCTCCTAGGAAGGTAAGGATAAAGCCGGCTTACAAAGTTACGAGTCTACAGTGGGAAGGGTTTTTTGCTTTTTCTTTTTATTTTTCTCTCCGCATTATCAAGGCTCTTGATTCAATCGAGTAGGATATCCGATGTGAAGCAGGATATGGTATGCTCGTGGTATGCGATTTTCTTATTTTTTATTTTTATTTTTATTTTACTTTTTATTTCTCAGTTTATCATTGGTAATCAGAATTGCGTATATATTAAACAACACAAGACAGGCTTCACGAGATCGCACTCTATTAGACTGATGGTGTTGTGTATGAAGAGGTCACATGGGGGTTACAGATCACCATCCAACCCCATAAACAAAGGTTACATTGTGACAGAAAACTAAGAAGAGAGGGAAAGACAATAATCAAAAGTAAAACAAACAGGTACGTATCACTGCAACCAGCCTATGGATACACAGTGTTGTAATGGGTTTAACCTCGCGTAGGGAGCTGTGCTAGTGCAGTGTTGTAAAACTCGGATAATCTAGAGTCGTAGTTGCTAACAAGTTGGCCATGTGACCACTGGAACGAGGACCATAGAGGAAACGTTTATTTTTGAAGAGCAAGCAAAGCCGGGGCTTTAGGCATTTGGGCAGAGCACTGTCTGTATCAGGTAACCGAGCAGATAAGAAGGTAACGTAATGAACAAAGCAACTGACAGGAAAATCTGGAGAAGGCAGGAAAAAGCTTAATAAAACCCAAAACACGCAAGGTCAAACCAGCAGTTGAATGAATGATCAGTCATAGGAAACCAGCCAGCTAATGAGAGCCACCTGGAAACGAGATTTTTAATCTCCGATCATCTCGCGTTTTGCTGCTTTTCACTGTCGTTGTTTGCTCGAGGGAAAAAACAAAAACAAAACAAGTTTCGTTCGGCATTTTGAAATCCCGGGCAACCCTAATTTTTGATTTCGAAATCTCCGGGCCAAAAAGCGTTTTAGTGATTCTGACCCGGGGCAACAGTTATCAAACCTCCCACCCGCACGGCTGATACGGCTGTACACTCCACTGATTTTGGCAACTGGCCCCGTTGCGATCTCAGCCTTCTCTAAGGAAATAACAACAAAAGGCAATTAAAAAAAAAGAGATAAAAGAAAAAAAAAAACGGATTTAGTCTTCAAATACTGTTAAAGAGGGGCTTTTAAATCAATATAAAGGCACCTTCTGGCCCTCGAATCCATTCTTTTTTTTTATTCTTATTCTTCATTATATTTTACACATTTTCTATCAATCATCTATTTTTGTAATTAATTAATTCCAGTTGTGTAATGTTGAGAACTCCTGCCAACAAGCAAGTGCTGAAGAGATTTATCTCGTCTTCTGCCTCCAAGGGCACATCCTCTATGCCTGCCCATGGTGCTAACTCTGCTGTCGCTACCGCTGCTGCTGCTGTTGAACTTGCATCTGCTGCTACCTCTGCATCCGCCACGGCTGCTAGAAACCTTCACAACAGACTTGTTGATCCCTCCAAGTCACCTGAATTTCTCAAAAGCTTGTCTGCCATGGACTTGCTATCGACTACTGCCATCTCTGCCATGACCGCATCACCTACACTCATCAAGATGTCCACCAAGGTTATGAAGTACACTCCTAACCCTCTGATTAAGCAGTTTGTCTACCCCATTTACTGTGGTGGCGAGTCTTTCCAGGAAGTTGTTGACACTGGCTCTAGACTGCAACAGCGTGGTTTTGGCAACATGATGATCTCTTACTCAGTTGAGGATGCTGAGGGATCTTCATCCACTTCACTGCTCGATAATGCTGTCGACGAGATTATTGCTTCTGTTGACCAGATTCTTGTCAAGCACTACGATAACTCCGAGGCCGCTTATGCTAGTGGTATCAGCAACCAGGCACCTATGGCCGGCTACATTGCGCTCAAGCCCACGGGTCTCATGGCTAATTCTGCCACACTCCTTAAGAACTACAACAAGCCCGAGTATGCTGAGCAGTGGGCTGCGTACCTTGATACTTGTCGCCGCATCTGCCAGCATACTGTTGACTACGCCAAGGGCAAGGCTGTGATTGTGTTTGACGCTGAAAAGAAAGTGCTTCAGCCCGGTGTCTACGAGGCCCAGCGCGTTATGATGCGTGAGTTTAACAAGAACGGTAACGTTATCGTGGTCGGTACTATTCAGATGTATCTGCAGGATGCAATTGCTCAACTTGAGCATGAACTTGCTGATGCTAAGAAGCACGACTATCAGCTGGCACTCAAGCTGGTGCGTGGTGCTTACACCCACAGCGAGCCTGACCGCTGGAACGTTATTCACAAGACTAAGGCTGACACCGACGCGTCTTACAACAAGGGCATCTCCATGATGCTTGACAGCATCATTGATGGCTGGAAGAACCCTGGAAAGGGCCCGCTTTCCAACGGCCTGCCACTTGTTGGCCGCGTCGTTGTGGCCTCTCACAATGAGGAGTCCATGTCTATTGTCGACAGAAGACTCAAGGAAGAAGTGCCCCACGGTACTGTTGATCTTGCCAAGGAAGAGTCTATCATTTTTGGCCAGCTTATGGGTATGGCTGAGGATCAGGGTGTGGCGCTGGCCGCGCGCGGCCACAAAGTCATCAAGTACGTCCCTTGGGGACCCACCAAGGAGACCAAGGAGTACCTGGTGCGTCGCCTTGAAGAGAACGGTGACACCGTCAGTATTGGCGGCTGGGAATTTGTCAAGTATGGTCTTGGTGAGTTTGCACGACGCGCTTTTAAGAACTAGACGAACGAAAAAAAAAAAGAAAAAAAAAAAAACCACCATCGAAACGCAAAAGCCCCTGAGCAACGGGCTTGGTAAAATTTCTGCTCTCTATGATACAACGATTTTTATTTGCATAAGTAATAATAGTAATGAATAAAAAAGAAAAATGAATAATAATAAAAAAAAAAAACAAAACAACAACAACGAACAATTACATAGATTTGCCACTCGTAAGATTCTTTTCAGGCTCAAGAATAGAGCTACTTAAGGTTTTTATTTTTTTTGATATGGCATTGAAGATCATCCAAGATCTACTTGTAAAGCCAAACTTTGAACCCTTTCAGGAAGACGAAATAACAAGAAGGATACAAGTAGGAACCAAGGAAAAAAAAAAAAGAAGATTTTTTTACTAGCTTGGATTTATCGATCATGTAAAAATAGAATAACTATAAATACGTACATGTAGAAAATAAGAGAAAAATCATGATAAATAAGATAAATTGATTAAATCAATTAATAGAATTAATAAAATAAATAGAATAGATAGAATAAATAAGATAAATAGAATAGATAGACTAAATAAATAAGGTCCTTCAACCTTGACCGCTCACTATAGCTCATAGCACACCAGACAAACTCTATAAAATGTTTTTCGTGGCTTATTAAGGATCAGATTTATGCCTAAAACTAAAAGACAAGGCGCTACCATAGAAAACAAAAAGAAAGAAAAGACCATTCACAAACACATTTTTTTTTTTTTTTTAAATGTAAAGTGAGCTGGTAACACAAACGGGGAGTTCCATCTTCATCCGCGTGCCCCCCACAAACTGCAGTTCAAGCGCCAGCTTGTATTTGCGGGCAATGTAAACTGACTGAAAATTGCTGACCACATTCTTATCAAATGGCAGTGAAAGGGGGACCTCTAGCTCGCACTCAGCGTGGGGGGTCGTTGCTGTTGATGCTGCCTGCCATTGGGGGGCCTGTGAGGAGTACTGATCAAGCTGAATAGTCTCTACCAGAGTTTCCTGTTTTGATGATTCATTTTTACCGTTAGAGGAAGGCTTTGCGTAGGTTGTAATGGCAGAAAGTTGAGCATGAACCTCCTCTAACTTGGGGGCGTGCGCTGCTGCCAAGCTATTACTATTATTATGCTTGTATTGCAGGTTAAGTCGCAGGTAAGTGACATCGGATTGGTTTCTAGACAGCACCAGACACGATTGGGTTGCAGCCACTGTCAGTACACCGGAATCTGGGCTACCAGTAGGAGTAGCTATTTTGAGCAGACTCGCCAGCGATTTGGGTCCTGCCTTGCTGCTACCAATTTCCACTGACATGGATGGTAGCGGGCTATTCACATACTTGGCAAGCGTTGTGTTAACGAGCTTTTGTGTTGGGTAGGATGGCTGGATGTTGACAATCCGTGGGCTTTCACAGTTGTGGACTTTAAGTTTGTTATTGCTGTTTGTTTCGTCAACAATGTGCACGGCAGCATTCACAAAATAAAAGACGCTTACCGGGTACTCGGCGGTTTGGTATGCGTTTTCGGGCGATGGACCCACGGTCGGCGGCAGCAGGTGTTGTTGATTCGAGGCGATTTCCTCGGACGGCACGCGAATCTGAAATGGGAATCGGTAGTGCTCTCCGCGCTTGTATATTTTGGTGGTACTAAAGCCAAGTGGTTGCTTAGCGAGTCGAAGTTGATGCTGTAGTAGTGTTTGCGTGATCCAGCTTTTGCGGGTTGAAGTACGCTCCTCGCCTGCTAGCGTCGCATGCAGAGATGCTAGTCGGGAATCACGTTGGGGGGAAAAGATAACATGGCCAGAGATCGTGTCATTAAGATCGTAGGCGCGGTTGTCATTAAGCTCAATCGACAGTACCGGATTTGAATATTGTGAGGAAGCCGCGCTATTGTTACTGTTGTTTATGTTTGATTTGGTCCCAACATGACAAGCGTTGTTGTTGTGGCTGTAAGTCGGAGGAACGTTATTTGAAAAAACAGACGACTTAATCTCAAAATATGAGGGAGGTAACAGTGCTGTAGACTGGTTCTCAGCACTGGTTACAGTGTAAGAAGGTGGCAGATCGTCGGACTGATGAGCCGGGATGATGTGATTGGGGGATCTGATATTAATCATTGTTGTAGAGAAAGTTACTTTAAGAAAGGGAAGAGTTGAGAGTTATTGCTTAAAAGCAAAAGAAAAATAGAGAGATATATAAGAGAAATTAGATGAAAGAATACAGAGCGGGAAGTGTAGATATTTATATTTGTTTGAGAAGATAGGGATTTCAATGAATTTGCGTAGATATCTATTGGGGAGCGCGAGAAAGCCATATTATTGCCGTCTAATGAGTATTAAAAAGATTTTAAATGCCAAACAGACTTTGGGGTTCCAGATTCTTTCTAATTTTCTTTTTTTTTGACTTTTGATTTTTAACTATTGGTTGTACATGTCTAGGTACTTTGGATTGCAAATAAAAAAAAAAAAAAAAAAAAAAGGATCATAAATTATAGAGTCGCTGAATGAACCTGCAAAACACCTAGTTAAGTGGTGAATCATAGGATGTAGTATTTACTCATTGTAAACATACATTATAGTTATAGATATCAACTAATGTAAATATTTATAGAAAACAGACAAGTGAACCAGTTTTTATCTTGAGTAGCACCTGCAAAAGCTCCAAAACATGGTGATATGCTAGTTAGAGCAATCTTTAAACTGATAATATTATTTTACAATGAATTTACGACTAGGATTGGCTACTATCTTTTTAATTTTCACCCGCATCATTTTCCTTTTTTTTTTTTTTTGCATTTGTTTGCCTAGACCTGGGTTTTTTTTATTTATTTTTTTATTAGTTGATTTGACAAGGCCCTGACAAAACCTGGGGTCTAGACTCTTCAATAGAAAAAAAAGACTGTGGACTATTCCTAATTAGGAAGGTACTTATTAAAGGCCAAGCCGCACCGATTTTGTGGGGATAGGCAAAACGTCAGCTTAGAATTAGCCAGCAGCACCAACAAGTTTTTTTTTTTGGATTTTAGCAACGCAAAACATAAACAACAACAGCAAAAAAAAAATAGGAAAACTAACCAGATGACATAATAATATTCATAAATCTTCAATTTTGCTCAACGTGGATGGCTCATTTCATAATCTTATCTTGAAGTCAGCTTACATTACCCAAATAATTACGGGTTTTTACGGAGAACATTCAAGGGCCAACACAAAACACTAAGGTTTATTTTTCAGAGAGAAATGTAAAAAGTTATAAAAGTCTTTTTTCAAGGTCTCGGGGGGCTGCTAAATCGGATTCTCCGCTATTCGCCGGCTGATCACCGTCGTCTTCCAAAAAACTTTTTCTTTCTCTCCAATCAAATTGCCTCAAATACTTGTTATGCATATAATGTATTATTGCTATTACTGGGAGTCGGTACGTAACAATAAGAGAAATGGCTGACCCAATATACCTTAATACAGCTAAATAAAAGTGGCTTAAAGCTATTGTTAAACGAAGACCTTGAAATTTCTTAAAGGGGGTGTTTACGTAGGTGATCTATCTCCAAGGCGCATTATTCTGATTTTGACAGTTTCTGCATCAATCTACAAATGCCATCGCAAAAAAAATACTGAAACGTAGGAGCAGTGACAAGTAGGGTAGTAGTAGCTATAGCAGCAATAACAATCATATAGCTTTCTGTCATCATGACATGTCCTTGGCGATTATTTGATGTGAACAGCCCAAAAATGAATTGCAGCGCGATTGCTTTTGCTGCTGCATCTAGACAGTAATTATCTTTATGTAGCACCAGAATAATCACAGTAGTGACGTGAATCTCAACGGAACGATTCAGCCTGATGTCCGGCACTTATTTCATCACTTTTTCTGCGGCGCCTTTGGATTTCCCAAATCCGCGCTTTCGATAGATGGGGCAGAATGACATTCCCTAGATGTTACCACCAGAGCTATTGTGACTAATAAACTATAAAATAATTGCAAATAAAATAAAAGAAGTAATTTCAGTTAAGTTACTCCATTAAACCAGCAGTTGAATAAATATACTCATATCTGCTTGTAAAACAGCAGACATCAGACCTCAATGTGCCGCAGAGCGAGATAACTAAAAGCCACACGCATGGAAATCCGGAAGATGAGCCGTAGCCATTGGTCAAACAGATAACCTAATTTTTGGCACAAACTGACCACTATAACTGTTCTGGCTCTACAAACGTTGGCCTAGATAACTGCCTACACGCGGGATAATCCTAGCCTTTTGTTATTCCATATATACCATATGGGCTAAACTATGCATATGTTTTGATCAGAAACCAGCTAAATTAACAGACCTGGAAAAAACAAAAAAAATAAAACAAGCGCAAAAATTTTTAATATTTTTTTAATTTTTTTAGTTTTTATTTTTCCAGTGATCCAGATTCTATACAATCATCCGTTTTTATCCCTATTTTTGGCTGAGCCGCAGACGGCGGAGTCAATTGATTTTGTGTTTGTTTTTTTATTCCTCTCTTTAGTAAAGAGTTTTCGGCAATTCTTGAATTTTTAATTTTCGCTTTTCAGTTTGGAAGTCCATACAAGTGACAGTTCAAAACCCGGAGTCCTGGACTCAGATAGGGGGTTCAAACATACTAAATGATGGACACGGCAAGCCAAAAAAAAAAAAGTCAAGGTGGAAAGAAAATCCCATAAAACTATTTGCGACCACCAACCAATTACACACAACTAAACCAAAAAAAAACCAAAAAAAACAATGTCTTGAAATAAAACCCGATCGTATTGTAAATCCAATATAGAAATATCTAGTAGTTAAAGCTTAGATGGATTGGTAAATGGGCTGGCCCACTTTCAAGAACCTAATGAGCAAAAGGCAGAGAACTGCTGTAAACAGTTACATTCTTCCAGCTTTGCAAATCCTCAAATGTACTTACTGCCAAATATAGTCTTTTCTACGCCTCCAGATTGGTAACTATGAGCACTACTCCTGAAAATTATTTTGTTACATGTCCAAGTCCTTGTTCACCAAATTCTACAGGCAAATTTGTAACTCCCCCCTTTTGGACACTGTAAATCAGGAGTTGAAACATCCAACCTCCCCTAAATGGCTATAACAGCTCAGATACGATAGACTCGTGGATATATTAAATGACGAATGGTGACGGTTAAAAATAACTAACTGAGTCTAGTGCTTTTTTGCCAAAAAAAGGAGTTAGTTGTGGTAGTATTGCTATTACTGAGTGATCAAAAATATTGGTATGACGACGATCATGAAAGTGATGAAGATAACTGCGACACTGGTAGAAGTTCGGAATTTCCATTTGGAGTGTGTATCGTAACCTTATAGCACAACTAATCGAGTAGCAGTGCTATACGTTGTATAATATGGCTTACCTACTGGAAACTGTAACATTATTGCATGTCTATGTTATTGTCTTTAGAAGATCTATGATTGCCAATAGCTGACTCATTCTTGGTTCTATACATACGCAGGCAGTGCTTTTCTTTTTCTTTTTTGATCCTTTAATAATGTGGCCTAGTGTCGATGTTACATACTACTATAACGTGTAAGGCCCTGGTGCCTTAGATCTGATCTGGGAGCTGTCATTACTGAAAGGCTGGTCATGCCCAATGCTGGGGGGTGCGCAAGTAATCATGCTTAGGCGTCTGTGTATCTTCCGTGTAGCTTTCCATCTACTATTACAGCATGCACGCATACACATGCAACAGTATTATAATGGGTGTCCCATGTGACAAGCAAGATCCGGAAAAAAAAATAAACAAGACTATGTGTTCTATCGGTGGAATTAACTGGGAACTTGTCCATATCAAAATCGAACCCAATGTTACTGGGACTAAGTTCTATGACCTGCCATATCTTGACGTCCATGTCAAATTGACTGGTGTGATCCGAGAGAGTGAAGTCTTGCTTAATTGCCAGTGTTCTGCGTGTCATGTATTAAACTGCTATTGATAATGACTACCGTTTTTGGAATGCAGTGGCAATTTTGCATTCTGTATTTACGGCAGTCTAGTTTCCATGACAGTCTGATGATTTCATCCAAAAAAAAACATCATGATCTTTTTCTTATCCCCTTGAGAAAGGGTGTGGATAAAATCATCTCAAACATAGGCTGGTTTGTAGACAAATATCAGCACCATACTATTTTTGGGATGAACCCCCTTGAAGTACCACAGTATTGCTATGGTAGCATCAACCACGTGACTCTACTTCAGGCTTCATCAGAAACATGACAAACTGCCTGCTGCTGGCTGGTGAGTGATCGCGATGCATTTACAAATAAGAGATAATATAGTAGTTTTAGCTGCTTATGGACGAGATAGTATAATGGTGTCTGTTACTTTATTGAAGGCATTGGGACTGGCTATACGGTTAAACAAAATTTGTCATGCTTGTAATGCTTGTGATGTCATAGTATTTTTTTATGACAGCAATTTTGTCTAGTACATGCACATAATGAAACGTCGCTTCGATCGTGGAAAAGTATAGATCCAGGTACAGCCAACCACTGTCAACAACCAGATTAAACATACCTGCCTTAAAATCCGATGAATTGTGGCCTGTGGGTAGTAGCTACAAATGACCTAAGCAATTAAACATAAACATAATTGCTTACAAAAAGAAGTAAGTCATAATTCTGTGCAGGACCGTAAAGGGCATGTTGGGGAACTGTAAACACGACTGTTTTGAGAATCCTGACATCATAGAAATTACTCGTAGCAGGCCTCGTAATATCTGTAATAGGGGCATGAAACAAACCACACGACCGATTCAGAGCCATCTACACCATAATAATGCGACAAAGAATACTTGCCCTTCTAGTAATACTGATCTGCTAAAACCTTGAGTTTGATGAGCTTTAGAATTTTTACTTCCATACAAAAAAAGGAATTCATAATCTTGACAGTAATGATCATACTTGCGTAATAGCTATTTTTAGGGTTGCCAAACCCCGTTCTTCCATACCTCCCTATAAACATGCTCTAATGAGTTGGACTTGATGCGTTCATGAGACTCAGACAGTGCATTTCAATGGTAAGTATCTAGAATGAATGGGAACGCACCTTTCTTAAAAGAATATATTTTTTTTAAAAAAGTGGTGTTTTACTGTTCACTAATCAATGTAGGCCCACAACCCAAAAATACATGGTAAAATCCAATGCTTTTTTTGTTTTTAGGACCAATGGCTCATTACAATCCTAAGTTACAGACCGTATAGTTGTGTAATTTTATGATGACATATTTGCAAGCATATAGGGGCCAATAAAAGGATATTTTCAGTATAGTAAAAATGGACTGATCCACTCATCTCAGACAATAATACTTTTTATACTCGTTTCTTGCTTGAAAAGTAGAAGGCTTTTAAAATTAAGACTTAAGACTTGGAGCTGATTTGTTTATTTTTATGAAGTAGATAAAAATTATAATTTAAGACATACAACTAGTTTAACAAAGTTTTGACCCACTCTACTTTTTCCCAACAGCTATCCGATATCCTAAATCATATATACAGTTTCACAATCATGTTTCCTAACGAACAGAAGTACTACAGACTAAAAAAAAAAATAGTATATTTAATAGCTGAAGAGCTCCTAATAAATATTTTATACATTATCCCTTAGCATTCCGACATGAATTAAGTCGTGCAGGGATAGATGCTATAAGCTTCCGTATATGTTCCTGATCTATACGTTCTCATGTCTCCTTGATTCGAGATTTGGAAATCTCCACATTAGCTGTATTATTTTTCAGCTCATAAAGATTACAATAGAGCCAACAAAGCTCATACTTCAGGGCCCTGTACACATGCTCAAAAATATTTATACTGGGACTGCAAGGTGGCCAATCTATCACCCCAATACCATGCTTCTCGTGTCATTCTTGGGTAATATTTGCAATATTTATATGGGCATTATCCTGACTGAATGGCTGGTTTGGTTGATATATTGGACAGAGCTCACCCTCAAAATTATATATATGACTTGGTAGGATATCTATTGTTCCCATTCTCTTTATCTCGTAACATAAAGATTTAATGTGTATTGATCTCAAGGCTAATTGCAGTCCAAACCACAAGCTCGATTATCTCTCTTTGGACGGTTAGGTTGACCATGTCACATCAGTAGGCCTCATGGCCATATTCGAAGACCCATTATTGCGATTTTGAAACTGATTGGGCTGTGTACTTATTAAAAAAGAGGCGTGTAATAAGTTCAAATGTTCGATGGTACAGAAATCTCCATAAAGTTTACATGTGTTAAGGGGAACCTGCGATACATAACACGCAGTAGATCAATACCAGAGATTGACACTTAGTAAAACCTTAACAATCTGCCTAATCGAGCGAACCATCAGCAAACGAGTTGCGGTAATGAACCTAGGAATTTGACTACCGCTTCAAGGCCCTTCTTGGTATCAAGAAGAATTCTAAGATCAAGCTCCGGAAAAACTTTTTTCAAGGAGTGTCCTTTGTATTCTGCAGAGCGAGACTTGTCGAGGACATGATAAACTGTTTCCAGCTAACCATACTTGCAATTATTATTTCGCTCATCGATGTCTCTCGTACGGAAATACTTTCCCAGGACGCCATGACTTGTACGAAGTTGAAACTTGCTAAAGATATGACGAGGCACACTACTCATGGAATATTGCAATGTATTAAAATAATTTTTTACATACAACTTCCTATTGACAATAGAGTAGTAAAGCCAACCAGACTTATTGTTTTAGTTTATTTATACCGTGTCGTTTGCTATCTTTTGATAGCTGATGCTTTTAGCGTCATCTCAGGAAATCTGTAATACATAAAACCTAAAACTTTGACTTTTCATTACACCTAACCCAACATCCCATTTTTTTTTTCGAGACTGAAAAAAAAAATATTTCTCCAAAACGTCTGTCTCCCAGCGATTCAGCATAGAGAGATCACCAGAATACAAACCACAATGAAGCACCCATTCCACGCCATTATTACTGATGCTGCGGGCAAGCATCTTTTTGCCGCCGTCTCCGCTAGTGTTAAGAAGTTTAATATTGAGACTGGTGCATTAGAGGCTACTTATACTCTTCCTGCCCCCGTCGAGGCCCCGCCAAAGAAGAAGGCCAAGACCACCGACGAGGCGAAAGACACGGAGGAGAGCAACAAGGAAAAACAACAACCCGCAAAGGCCAGTAACGCCCAAGAGGGTGTTAGAGCTATCAGGACATTGGCGCTATCTCGCAACGAGAAGTACTTGATTGGAACTGAGTCCAAATCCGTTTACGTTCTGAACGCGTCGGATCTCAGCTTGATCAGCGCAAGAACATTCCCCAAGCGCCCATCGAGCGTGACCACGAGCATTGACGATAGTGATCTTGTGGTCGGCGATAAGTTTGGTGATGTGTACTCCGTCCCTCTGCTGGCGACAGACGCTTTGGTGCTGTCTTCATCGGAGGCTGCCAAGGAGGCTCAGTCTGCTAGTATCCAGCCTATCCTTGGACATGTTTCGATGTTGGTTGACATCCAGATTGCGGAGGCTGATGGTAAGCAGTACGTAATTACCGCCGACCGTGATGAGCACATTCGCGTTTCCAAGTTCCCCCAGGCCTACATCATTGACCGCTGGCTGTTTGGTCACACCGAGTTTGTGTCGGAGCTGACGTTGGTGCCATGGAAGCCAGAGCTGCTGCTGTCAGGTGGTGGTGATGATTTCCTTGCAGTATGGAACTGGACAACAGGCGCGCTACTGCAAAAGTTTGAGATTCGGTCGCTGCTCGCAACGCACCTCACCGAGGAATATCACACAGCACTGCGCAAGGGCTCAGATCTTGAAATTTCCATTTCCCGGATTGTAGCGCTACCCAAGTACAAGCAGGTTGCGGTACTTGCGGAGGCTACTAACGTTATTCTGATTCTGGAGCTTGATGCTGAGTCTGGAAGCCTCAAGCACCTGCACACCTTGCAGGGCGCCGAGGGTACGCGATTCATCGACCTGGCTGCATCGGAGGACAAGCTTGTTGCTTCAGTAGATGGTGCTGAAGCATCATTAGTTAGCATTTATGAGGTGACTGAGTCTGGCGAGTATAAGCTCGCTGAGAATGAGGCGAGTAGCAGCATTACAAAGGATGGCTCGCTTGAGAAAACCGATGCCGACCAGGAATACCCTCTCTATGGCATCAAGCATTTGAGAAAGAGAGGCGAGTTCTAAAGTGTATTTGTAATACTACCAGTTAATTCAGATGGTTTTTTTTCTGTATTATTAGTTTATTAATGGCAGGAGAGGCGTAGTCGTATATGATTAGAGATAATTGAACCTGACTAAGAGCATGGGACCCCCACTGACGTAGAAATTTAAGAATTCTTCCAGTAGGACTGCTGTTTTTCTGCAAATGAAATATCATTGCGGGGTTTGTATAGATACTTAGCAAAAATGTGCACCTGTTCAAATTATATATCTAGAATGATGCGAATCTGACAGCTTAAAAATATTCAAATTTTTATAAATATACTAATATAATGATATCTGGTGGTGAAACAAGGTGTCACTTGTAATTAGAAAATTAAAAACTATGATAATGATCTTTATCAGATTTGTTTACTAACCTTCAAATGTTCTCATAATTAAATGGGCCTTAAATAAAAAAGCCTATTAAAATTTTTTGATAATAATTTATCAAATTAGAGAGTGTCCGTTTTTTTTTTTTTATTTTTTTTTTTACACCAGAGGTTCTAAAGATAGGGAGATCAGCTTAACAGCTGTGAACTATTTGTGCTGATATCTGGGATTCAACTTTTGTGATTCTGGTAACTCTTTCATATATTGTGAAATTAAGTGTTAATAGCCCTAAGTTTTTTTTTTTTTTTTTTTTTTTTTTTTTTTTTTTTTGTATTTCAAGCAACTAAAAAAGTCTGAAGCGCCCAGATACTGTATTTGACTACCTCAGGCTGCCAATTGCTTGTAGAGTTTTGTACTTTCGAGCCGGCCTGGCAACCTTGCTGTCCCAACAGTTATGTATAGAAAAGCTCACCTCGTGGGAAACTAAACCTAGATCCGACTCACTTTGCGAACCCAGAATTGCTCTCTTTTAGCCAGCTTTGCTACACAGCACCTGATTTACATGGTAGCGTCGAGCAGGTTTGGTGACCTTTGAGATTTGCAGGTCTCCAACTTTTTTTCATGAAATATTTCGAAGAAAAAAAAAGTGGGACGCATAACACCCGATAATTCAATACTAGAGATGAAGAGAAAATTTTTACAAGCTGCGTTTATGAAGTGAATCGTAAGTAAAAATACGTGCATAAAGAGGTTTATCTAATGTACATTGGCTTTGCGTCAGGACCATTGAGATAAGTATAAACAAACAGCTTCCTTGTATACAAATCCACTTTTTTTCTTCTTTAACTTCCAATATCTCTCCTTGGAAACTGGATAATTCCACCTGATCAAACAGAGCAATTTTCAGGTATAATAAACCAATAGGTGAGGAGGAAAAACAAACAAACCAGGGTAGTCAGCAATGACGTGAGATAAAAGTACGGATTGGCATTATTAAGCCAGGGACAAAAAGAAACAACATAATATGTGGCATCACGTGCATGGGATTCAACTCGTTGATCAACCACCCGAAAAACTCTGAAGTAGAAAAAAAAAAAGGCATGGCGCATACTCTAATGGCCCTAAAAAAGCTAATTTAGTAATAAGTATTCGCAGCCAACGGAAAAAATGAACAAAAAATTTTCAAAAATGAGCGTCTCCTCGCTACACCCTGCTTACTTCCCTTTTTTATAATTATTATTATTGTTATTATTATTATTATTATTAATTTCAATATTTTTTTTTTGGAAATCTCGAGTATTTCCCTTCCTCCTTCATACCAAGTCATCCAAACTTGAATCTTCATCAGAAGAGAAAGGTCAGATTATTTTACAATCTATAGATTTCTAAACGTTACAATATTGTGTCTGATTGATTCCACCCAGTCAGCTCCTTTGTTATTACCGTTCGCTTAACGCCCGAAATTTGATTCAACATCAACTTTCCCCTACTTGAGAATTCTATTCCCTCTTGGTTGGCATACCTGAACCTTTTCTTTCTCGATCACTACGGCCGATTCTCCGCGATTCACATAACGCTCACTAGGTACGTTTAACTAACTCTTTTTTTTAAATCATTCTTCGTTTCCTTTATTCTTGTTTTCTTTTATATTCTCTCGCCGTTGTCTTTGTCTGGAAACCGATACATTAGTTTCACTTTAGACACTTTTTTTTTTCCCTCTTCAAATCTCGGGTTTTAATTGGACCAGCTACCATCACACTGCTCTTGTTTAGATGTAGGCCATTTGCCAGTGCGAATCCTCATCACTGGGTCTTTGTACAATCCGAGAATGCCTAACACTGTCTATTTTGTGTTTTTCTTTTCAAGTTGCTAAGCGATGGCTGCAGGTTGAACAAAAGTTATGTCATCTGCTATTGCCATGTTTTGGTTTACTTTGATCTGATTTTTTTTTTATTTTCCCCCTTTTTCTTACAACAACAATTTCTCTTTCCTATCGCTTTCTTTCTCTCTCTTTCTTTCTTTTTTTTTTTTTTTTTCACTACAGTCACTAATATTTCTTTCTTCTATTTAGTCGTTTCTTGTCTGTGGCTTTAACAGCACTCCCATCTAAACAATATACCCAGGAAGCGCACCTGCTTACACCATGTCGCTTCTGTTAAAACCTGTAATCTCTATTTTGGGTTACGCCTCTACCCAAGCTGCAAAGCGTCCCATCCACACCATTGTCTGCATCTCAGTTCTTGCAACTACCGCCTACTTTTCTATTCTTGATCTCTCTATTCCTACCTCTGTCAACAACCTTTCCACCAGTTTTTACCACGACGGTACCTCTTCTCCGTCAAACGCCTCACAATGGGTCAAGATTGATAACCCCTCCGATTACCCCGAAGCCGACCACTTTGTCTCGGCTAGACTTATCTTTGCCGGCATTTCAAGTGCCAGCGTCCCCGAAGTTCCCTATGCTACTGATAGTGATGGAGTTTATGAAAAAGACCTCCTCCTTCCCTTTTCTGATCTTGATTCTTGGGTTGAATCCGTTTCTGAACTCAAGGTTGCCTCCTCCACTGGCTCCCAGGAAGACATTTGGCGTCTGAGAAAATCTTTCAGTTGGGCTCTTTGGGTCAAGTGGAACTTCACTCGTCTAATGGATCTGATCCATGCCACTGAGACCTTTGATTTGATTGTAGTTGGCGTCGCTTACTTGGCCATGCATTACACCTTCATCTCTCTCTACCTCTCCATGCAGCAACTTGGCTCCAAGTTCTGGCTTGCCACCTCCGTCATGCTCTCTTCTACGTTTGCCTTCATGTTTGCATTTGTCACTTCTTTCTATCTGGGTGTCCCCGTCTCGATTGTTACTCTTTCCGAGGGTCTTCCTTTCTTGGTTGTCACCATTGGTTTCGGTAACAAAATCAGACTCACCGACATTGCCCTGCAAACATTCAGCGGCAGAAAGCCCGGTGCGGCCATTGATGATCTCGTTGCTGGTGTCATTTCTACTGAAGGAAAGGCTATCCTGCGCGATTACGCTATTGAGATCATTGCTTTGATTGGCGGTGCTTCTTGTGGAGTCAACGGTTTGTGGCAATTCTGCTTTTTGAGTGTCTGGATTCTCATTTATGATCTGCTCATGATGGCAACCTTCCACGCTGCTATTATCTCAATTAAGATTGAGATCGGGAAGATTAAGCGTAACGAGGCTATTCGTGTTGCCCTCGAGGAAGACGGTGTTTCTCAACAGGTTGCTGAGAGCGTTGCCCAATCTTCTCAAGGCACTGTTGCGCAGAAGAAGACCAGCTATTCCGTTACTGTTTTCAAGGTACTCATGGTTTCTTGCTTTATTCTTCTTAATGCTGTTCAGCTTACCAATTATCCCATCAACGCTGCTACCTTCAAAACTACTTCTAACTTTCTTACTGAGTCAGTTGTTAGTCACGTTCCCACCAGCAAATCTGGTACCGTGATCACCATCCTCCCCGCCTTTGTTTTTGAACATGCTCGTCTTTCTGCCCGCTTTGAGGATTCCATTATCCTTTTCTTGAGAAGATGGACTGAGACTATTGGTGATCCTCTTATCTCCAAGTTCATTGTCATTGTTTTGGCTCTCAGTGTCGGTTTGAACGCCTACTTGTTCAAGGCCGCTCGTGAACCCACTGTCACTGTTGTCGAGAAGATTGTCGAAATTGAGAAGAAGGTGCCTGTTATTGTTGAAAAGTCTTATGAGGCTACCTCTGATAGCGACGAGAACTCTGAGGACGGCATTTTGGAGATTAAGAGTAAGAAGATCACTAAGGCTACCGTTACCCGCACCCTGGATGAGTCTGCTTTGTTTTTGAAGAATGGTAATGCCAAGCTGCTTGAAAATGAGGAGCTCATCAGCCTGTCCATTGCTGGAAAGCTTCCCCTCTACGCGCTCGAAAAGCATCTCGGTGATACCACCAGAGCTGTTGCTGTTCGTCGCGCTGTTGTTTCCAGACTTTCCGAAACCAAGAACCTTGAAACCTCTAAGCTTCCTTACCTGCATTACGATTTCGATCGTGTTTTGGGTGCCTGCTGTGAGAACGTTGTTGGCTATATTCCTATCCCTATTGGTCTTGCTGGTCCCCTGGTTATTGATGGTAAGCCCTTTTATATTCCTATGGCTACTACTGAAGGCTGCTTGGTCGCTTCTGCTATGAGAGGCTGCAAGGCTGTTAACGCTGGTGGCGGTGTCACCACTGTTTTGACTCATGATGGTATGACTAGAGGTCCTTGTGTTCAGTTTACGAATTTGAAGAGAGCCGGCGAGGCCAAGCTCTGGCTGGACTCTGAGGAAGGTCAATCCCTTATGAAGAAGGCCTTTAACTCTACTTCCCGTTTTGCTCGTCTTCAACATATCAAGACTGCTATTGCTGGTACTTTGCTGTTTATTCGTTTCTCCACTACGACTGGTGATGCCATGGGTATGAATATGATTTCCAAGGGTGTTGAATTTTCCCTTAAATTCATGGTTGAAGAGTGCGGTTTTGAAGATATGGAAGTTATTTCAGTTTCGGGTAACTACTGCAGTGACAAAAAGCCTGCTGCGATTAACTGGATTGAGGGTAGAGGAAAGAGTGTTGTTGCCGAGGCCATTGTCCCTGGTGATGTTGTCCGCTCTGTGCTGAAGAGTGATGTGAACGCTCTTGTTGAACTCAATATTAGCAAGAACCTGATTGGTAGTGCAATGGCTGGCAGTATTGGTGGTTTCAATGCCCACGCTGCCAACCTTTTGACTGCTGTTTACTTGGCCACCGGCCAGGACCCTGCCCAGAACGTTGAAAGTTCCAACTGTATGACATTGATGAAGAATGTTGACGGCAACCTACAGATTTCCGTCACGATGCCTTCGATTGAGGTTGGTACTATTGGTGGTGGTACTATCTTGGAGCCCCAGGGCGCTGTGCTCGACCTCCTTGGTGTCCGTGGCCCCCATCCCACCAACCCTGGTGAGAACGCTCGCCAACTTGCTAAGATCATTGCATCCGGTGTCCTTGCTGCTGAGCTGTCGCTCTGTGCTGCGCTTGCTGCTGGCCACCTGGTCCAGAGTCATATGACCCACAACAGATCCAAGGCTCCTACCCCGAGCCCTGTTTCGACCGCTGACCTTAGCAGATTGTCTGAAGGTTCAAAGATCTGCATTAAATCTTGATTTTGTTTGTAATTTTTTTTTTCATAAAAATATATATTATACGGGTTTTTAATTGGTTCAATTTTTTTCAAGACAGTTCTGAATAGGACTTGTAAGGCCTAATAGAAAGCATCTGGGCGATTATAATAAGTTTTAACGACCTAGTATTATACAACCTATGATATGTTAAAAAAAAACTGTAAACCAAAAGTAGCGAACAAATTTGGGACCAGTTCAATCATTAAGTCCACGCCAAATAGCTAGCATGAGGAGTTGAGGCCACTGTCATTTTATGCCAAGTGCGGTTAAGGTCATATTGCATGCATTCTTTCGAGGCTCTCTGAAGAAGCCCAAGGCCTCAAAGAGTCGACATGTGATTAGATTATAAAAAGAATGTCCAAGCCAGAGAACAATAGAAAAAAAGAGTGTCAAAAGTTCAAACAGCAATTGTGAAATTCTAGAGAAGAGCGTTTAATAAAATAAAACCCAAGCAGTTCCCCTTTTCTTTTTTTTTTTTTCTTATTTATTTTTCTCGGTTTTCTTTTCACCCGGAATTCAGATTTAGTTTTTTGGTCTGGAGCCTTTTGAAATGGGTTTTGCAGGAGCCACTCACCACATGGCTATTTTTCTTCTGCCCCTCCTTCATTTTCATGGACTTTTATTCCACTCGTCAAGTCATATTTCTTTTAAGCAACTATAGTCTGGGATTCACCTCGGAGTCGATATTGTCCTGGCTAGAATCCATTTAATCAAAGTCATTATTTCATAGTTTATTTTTATTTTAATTTTTTTAATTTTTTTTATTTTCTTTCTTTCATTTTTTTAACGATTCCCAAACCTCTTCCGGACTTGAAGCCCTAACTACCACCCTTCTTCAATTCTTAGACGGCAACGACTTTCTCTACAGACACAACTCAAATTCTTATAAATGGAGCCATCTAAAGAACCATCTCTGCCACCAGCGCAGATAGATGAGGATATTTATATGTCATCCCCAGACTCAGTCGATAACGCCCCGGGAACCCCGCTTACTCCTGGTGCGGCCCTCAGCAGCGGAGGCAGAGTGCTCAAGCCCCGATCCGACACCGGGGGTATCAGGAAAAACAGCAGTAGTAATAGCAACAACAATAACGACCCACGGCGCGCCAAAGCGTGTAACCACTGCCGGATGCTCAAGGTCCGCTGTATACCGTCAAACCCAAACGACCCCTCACAGCCGTGTGTGCGGTGCAGCAAAGGCAAGCGCGAGTGTGTGTTTCATGTCGGTCCGTGGAAGCGTAGCCGCCGAACTGATTCTCGCGTTGCTGCACTTGAGAGGAAGTTAGAGGTGGTGACCGCGGCACTGAATGGCCAACAGGTCTCGCCTGAGGAGATTCGCGAAATTATAGCCCAAACTGAGACCATGAAAGCTGCCTCGACGATGGCAGAACCAGTAGATGGAAACAAAGCCAGCAATAATACCGGTGATACTGGGGTTTCATATGCGGTCCCGGAAGTCCGGGTGCCATCGACCAGTTCTGCTGCTAATCCGATGCGAGCAACGCCGCTGCGGCGGCCTGTGGGATCGAAATCGTACGGCCCACGCGCCTCGGTGAGCAGCACACCTGACAGCACGCGAGACTCCGAGGCCGGCTCGAGCCGCGTTCGGATGAAGGATCTCAAGGAAATTCGCGAAAAGATGATTTCACTGTGGAACAAAATGACGGAAAATTCAGCTCTGCGGTTGGCCGACATTGCAAAACACGACCGCATGCAATCACCCACGTACGAGACTGATGTGATATCACAGGGGCTCATTACCTTGGATGAAGCTCAAGAACGACTCCACAGGTACCGGGTACACTTATTTAAGCAATACATGCTGATTGAGGTCCCAGAGGAGCTGACCCTTGAGATTCTACGCCGGGAGAACCCACTGCTGTTTTTGACGGTGATGGCGGTGACGGGGGTCACTCTCAGAGGTCATGACGTGAAAGAAGTTTGCGTCACAATTCAGAACCAGGCCATTGATGCGGTGATCTACGAGACAATGTTGCTGGGGCGTAAAAACCTTGAGATCCTCAAATGTCTCATCTTGCTAAATTTGTGGTATAACACACCCGAAACCTATCATCATCAGAAAACACATCTAATTACCCATCTATGTACAACGCTGGCTGTGGATCTTGGTCTGGGCGGCACGCCTTTCGAAAGCCAACAGTCAAATTCGATGAAATACGACCGGCTGGTCCGGCCGGACGTATTGCAGAACCCGCGTACGGCCGAATGCCGCAAATTGTGGCTATGTGTGTATATCTCGAGTGTACATGTATCGATGATAATCAAGCGGCCGGTCTACTTAATGTGGTCGCGACACACGGAAGAATGCTGCAAAATTCTTGAGCAGCCGGACCGCTCATTAATGGAGCGCCGGGTGGCCGGGATTGCGCGCCTCCATCATCTCACGGAGGAAATCGCATGTGCGCTCCAGAGTATGGACTCCCAGACACCCCCAGACCTAAACGACCCGCGCACTCAGTTTATTATTAAGGAATTTGAGCACAAACTCAAGGTCCTTGAAGACCGCGCGAATTTGAAATCACACTCGTTTCGTACGGCAGTACACACGGTGCACATTCTCTTGCATGAATTCGTCATGTATGTCCCTATATCCGAGCATCTTGGCCGCTCGCCCTACTCAGAGTATAGTTTGGCTGTGGGTACGATGAAACTTTCGACCTCCACGGCCCAAGCTATTGGCTGGTGTTACTCTGGCGCCATCAAATGCCTTGAACTGTTTGCATCACAAACAGTGGAGGAGTTTGCCATGATGCCTCTCTTTTCCTATATGCGTATGGCCTTTTCCGCTTCCACCCTACTCAAATTGCGCACGCTTTACCTCACCACCCCGGATTTCCACCAGGTATGCACAATCAAGTCGGCATCACTAGAGCCTATTAATCGGCTTATTGATAAGCTTGACTGCGTGATTGCCGAGTATCCCTTTGCCAATATCGCGGTCAACTTTTGCTTTGTGCTCCACGTGCTGATATGCCATTTTGACCGCCAGTTGCACTATTTTTACAACCCAACTGACCGGTACCAAATGGCACCAAGCAATACCAACAGTCCCAATCCTGCATTAACTACAAGCAATCCCCAGAACATTCAAATTAATTCTACAACCGTCCAGGAACCCAGCATTAACAACAATACACATAACAGCAGCACCAGGGCGGCATCAACCATCCCCTCCACCTACAACACCCCAGGAAATAATTTGGGCATGAATGATGGTAACACTCCCCAGATCCTCAATAATGAGGATAACTACTCAAATGTATCACGCTCAAACTCAATCGAGCAAAACTACGCCGAGCAGCAACGTGGTGGGGTCGGTAACACCCTCAACACCAACACCAACACAGCTAATAGTATGAAGAACAGCAACAGCATGGCCGGAAAGCTTGAGTTCCTCTCCGCGATTGCCACTTCGCCACTACCACAAATCGCGAATTCCTTTACTGGGCCTTACCGCAGCTACGACGAGTCTGGCATGTTCCCACGGCCCCCACCCCCACCACCACCACAACGCGACGAGATTATCAACTCTAACGTCAGCAGCAACACAACATTTGTCCCGCCGGGCAGTAGCAGCGGCGACAACGAGACCGACACAGCAAAGCAGTCAAAGGGATACCCAAATTGGCTCATCACCGATGATTTCTGGAAGGACTTGGTTTCGGGGGCAGAAGCGCTCACAGGTTTTGACCTGTTTTGAGCAAATCAAACCAAAAATCCAGGTGAATATCACGCTTACACCAAGCTTGGGGCAGGTTCTTGTGCTAGCATAGATGGCCCTCTTCTTTCTTTTTTTCTTTCACTTTTGCAATTCTAGCATTGCACCAGGGGTTATGCACAAGGAGCAGTCTCTCTCTCATATAGCATATAAATATGGTATAGAGATATGCTTTGGTTGCGCGGGAAGCTGCGAGAGAGTCTCAAGGCTTAATAATAGGATGTGTATATATATAACACTGTATATGAATGTATGACCAATGATTGTCCCTTTTTTTTTCTCTTAACTTAAAAAAAATTAACAGCCGTGTTGTTTTGCAACTATTGCCGTGACAGGAAGCCCAAAATGTACGAAACGCTATTGACTACATGAAAGTGGTTAGAAGCCCTCTCGCTCCCGTCTCTCCCCCTTTTTGACTAAAAGCCGATGGGTTGATGACCTGATTTTATTGGTTTTTTTTTTTTTTTTTTTAAACATGTAAATGGTAACACGCCGGGCTGGCAGAGAAGAGGCTCTAGTTGTGGCCCCTACTAATATGTATATGTGATGTAACTCTACGGGGCTTACTGGGTTGGCGATGGTCCTTGAAAATTTCCCTTTGCTAATCAAACTCCCTCAAGACTATTAGTTTTTTTCTTAATTTTTTTTAAGTCGATTCCTCCTTCCTAAACGGCAAAAGTCGTAGACAGCTAACGGCTGTGCCCCTTCTCCATTGGGCACAAAAAAAGTTTGTGGATACATGGTAAACTGAGTGGCCGGTACGCCGTGCCTAAGCATGCTACAATCGCATGCTTGCCCTCACTTCCCGTAGGTAAAATACTGGTTTTGAAGGTTAGAAATCTGATAAGACCCGTAAAATATAACACCAGATGGCAACTATGAATGGAAATTGGGCGAGAAAATCTTTATAGTTTTGACCTTTTCTAAAAACTCTTCGTGTATTTCCAAACTCTGAGCAGCTACTGTCGTCTTAAATTCCTTGCACTCAGAGAGCGAACCCAGGCTATCATTATGCAACAGGCTTTTCAAGTGCTCATTGATAGAATGAATACGCACCATTGGTCTAAATCCCATATTAAAATATGAGTCCGTAAAGTAAGGCCCTACATACCGTATTACATTAGAACACAATCATATCGTCTCTATGTATTCAATCAACTTCGTTATTCCTCGATTGTGTTGCCCAAAGACATCTCTTGATTTTATAAAACTTTCCATCGTCGTTGCCGTAATCACCCGGTTCCAATGGACTATCACAGAGTCCTTATATGCTTTTGCCTGTAACTGGAACTTTTCGGGTTCCTCGAGAAGGCTAGGGTTACGGGTACTCAGAGTGCGCGGACAAGAGGACTGGAGGAGAGCCAAGAAAGTTAGTTTTAAGAATGGACCTTATTAAAAATATTCTTGGCACCGGGAAATGCTTTGGCGAATGAGTTTCATCGTCAAAAGATCGCGCTTAGTGAAGATTATAAGCCGATCAAGAAAATTTAGTTTGCGATATGTTTACCGAACGTTGATAAACATGCACTTATAGACTTTTCTCCAGGTCGTCCTTGAGAAAAGCAAGACCAACAAAAAAAATTTCTCGGCGTTTGGTAGTGCTGATGATATCATCAACATCGATGTTTTGAATTTCTTCTCTTTTAAAGTTCTGTCAATAAAAATAAAAAATGAAAAGGCCTGGTGATAGCACCCAGGTATCTTAAGACCAGGTTTATGCGGCATAAACACTCCATGAGCGGGATTTGAGCCTGTTATAAAGTCAATGAATCCATCGCCCGTCTTCGGAAGTCACATAATCAAAACTTATACCATAAAGTTCTGTGTACTTTGATGCACCAAGTCCATTCGTAGGTTTTAAATATCCTATCTTGTGTAGAGTTACTGATGGATCAAGCTCACCAAGTTGTTTGAGAATCTCGGTGATCGGCAAACATTCATGCAACATTTTTATTACAACTTTACAATGTTTCTGTAGGTATGATCTCCCCGGTATCAAGGGGTTCGGTTTGACGGAGGGTGGGTGGTTGTGACGAGGGTTGTGGATAGAAAAAGTCCAGTCATACTTTCAGCCACCATTCTGACGCTCAAGTAGCATTACACAGAAAGGACAGCCGAGTCGGCTTGGTAGTTTTAAGCAGCAGAGCGACTCGTTAACATCCGTGTAACATATCTGTATGCCTGAACAATTGCACTGTTTTCCTTGTCTGCTGATGGATCGCAGTTTGACAACATAATAGCCGTATTGCAGAGCAAATTCATTCCTGGCGCGCTCCGCACTTTCAACATCGGGATGAATAACAGGGGTAGGTAGTGGCGGCTTTTCGTTCATGTCGTAATACGTAGTAGTTGCTGGTATCTCCGCCAGCATCGGCATTGATGTTGCATTATTAGAGCGCGCTCCAGAGAGACTCAATATTTGGCTCAGGCGCTTTGCCAGATAAGTGATAGTCCTAGTTATACTCATTTTTGGAAATGTCATTTAAATAATTGGCATTGTAGCTGACGTCACCGAGCTTGTCATCCTTTGTGGGTACGCTAGCTCTTATCAACTTGGACCTGTGTTTTTCCAACTGTAAATTGGGCACTATGGCTGAGTGGTTAAGGCGCAAGACTTGGATCCAATTTATCAAGTCATATTTTGGGCATCTCCTACGCAGTCCGCATAACCCGATGACATGACATGTATTGACATGATTATGCTATCTCAGGTCTCTTACTTTAACAAGAATGGTTCCAGGCTTCACAATAGCACAACTTTCTGATTCTCCCACCTTGTATGTGATACTGAGCTTCTGTACTGGATTACAGAGTGTATGGTACATATGTCGTATGAGAAGCAAGCTTCAAGGATATATCCCAACGCCACTGCGATGGTATTATTGAATGACTGTAATAATAGTTGGATGTAGCGTTAAATAAAAAGTCCTTCTAAATGCAAATTCTTTTTAAATTGTTGCTGAAAGGGGTTCAAGCGACATCTCGCTTGTTCCTATTCATGGAATCAGGCAAGTCAAGCAATAAATATTCAAGACACTTACCGAAGAAAAGAGAAAGAAACCGATACTTCCCGCCATTCATACCGAGGACATCTAAGATTTTGAAACTCCTGACATCAAATACGCAGCGCTTGTTCACTAGCTCATCTGTGGAACACCACGCTTGACAAAAGTTACAACTTGGCCTGACTACTACTAAAACATAGAGCAAATTATATGTTGGTCGTGTGTATACATCCGTTAGAGGTGGTCATCCATAGCTATAAGAACCTATACTAATGCTAACCTTGATTGCGAAAGTTACAATACAGATTATATTCGGACCCAAAGTCGAGACCCAGATGATTTCTAAAAGTCAGAGGGAAGTCAACTCAAAGACTAAAATATGCTTGCTGTCACTTCTGATTCAGTACTTTAATGCAGCTGAAAATATTTTATTGAAAACATGAGTCTAATCACTAGGGATGAGACGCTGAGACTTTATTAAAAAGAATCTTGCACAACTTGAGTGTTCTGAGATGTTTAGAATCGTCAAGTTTAAATAAAGTGGGTCTTTCATAGTAGAAATTTTTAATGATACATGATTTATGATACAGGATTTATGATATATGATCTTATCCATTGTATAATGTTATGATTTGTGAGCATCCTCCACGGACTTTTGCTTTTAAAGTCAAACCATCATTACAAATGACCGTTGACCAAAACCAAAACGAAGAAAATCCCACCATCTCGTGCTGTCTTTGTTTTTTTATTATGTTGCTGGGCTCATCAGACCAAAGCTCACGCGTAGGTGGGTGGCATCTCCTAGTCGGGTTTTTGTAACGCGCGTTCTCATTTATGTCTCTGGGTGATTAATCATCGGCTCGGCTTGTAATTTTTATGTTCTTGTGACGTTTCGGATTTAAGCTTGACAGAGACCTGGTTAGGTTTTGAACCTTAGGGATTTCTAAGGGGAACATTGAAATACAGTCTATAACAACGAAATGTAAAAAAAAAAAAAAAAAAAAAAAAGATTATAATAGAATATAATATTTCATTCATTTTTCATACCATTTGATTGGTCTTAAGGGAGTCATTCCGATACGCCCTAGTTGCCCTGACCTAATTAATGTTGCCCTCCGACTCCCGTTTTGTTTTCTTTTTTGTTTTTGTTTTTTTATTTTTTTTTTTTTTTGCTATGATCAGCATGGCGGTCTGGGAATTTTAGTATTACTATTATTATATTACTATTCCCGGGGGGTCTTTTTTTTATTTATTTTTTCAAATCATGATACCCTTCCATTTACCAATATACATATAAATTAATTCTTTAAGGATACAGATATATAAATAATCGTAGCATTCTCCTTGTTTTTTTTATTTTTTTTATTTAATTTTTGTTTAACTCTTTTGCTCTCTTCTTGTTCTTGGCAGAAAAAAAAGTCCTTTCATATCCCCCTGTTTGTATTACTTCAACCAAGTCTTTACATTTGTATTTACTGCTCAGGATATATGTAACGTCGTGGCATTGAAGAATTTTGGTGCTTATTTGGAACTGTATTATAACAAGTAATTAGCATCTTTCTCTGTATAAACTATCAAATCAACCCCGCCCTAGTTTCCGATCAACTCCTTGATTCAACAGACTAATTTTATTTATTATTTTCTTGAACCAGCAATTCCATTCTCGCTAAATCGAAACATTCGACTCTGATTCAGACCTTTCAAGTTTAACAAAAAAAGAAAATTTTTATCACAATGACAGCGACTCACCAGTTCGAGTCTCCGGCATACCGAAGAGAAACCTACTTTCTTGCGCGCCCGTACCAAAATAGTACCTCGTCTATAGCATTACAAGTCCAGCGCGTCCTCCCGGCCCAACCTGACGATATCAGCAGTACCTTCAGCGACAGTGGTGATGCACGCCCAGGATTTGAGCCCATCCTTGACATTAAACGCAACCGCCCTCCAATCAAAAAGTTGTTGCGCAAGGTACGCTCCTTCAGTGGCAACAATCCCCGCGGGGCAAATGCCGGCTCCATCATAATCCCTCCTCCCAATGCGCGCTACAGTGTCACCGACTTTGACAAACTACGCCAGGCGTGCGAAAATGATACAAACGGCAGCAACACAATTTGCAGTAACAGTGGAGTCAGCGCAATGGTGGAAGGAAATAGCCCCGCATCACAGCAACATCTCAAGACCTTTTCTGTTTACGAACGCGACTCGCCCAAGCTACCGCTCGCACAGTTCTCAAAAAATGGAGTTACATTCAGTCAGCGTACTACGCCGTTAGTTGCGCGACATTCGCGCTTGGACCGTCAGGACAGCCTAAAGCTCGATCATGATCACAGCATTCTCCCTCATCATTCCAGTAACGGCGGAAACAGCAATAATAATACCAATCCCTTAATCGGTCAAGTTTCCTGGAATTTGGTGGAGGACCGTGCCCAGGAGTACAAGGTTATTGACAGTAGTACGAATACCGTTATTGGACGATGGAGGCTCATTGACCGCCATACCAAGTTAACCAATCTTAGCTCATCCTCGTCTTCCATCATTCGCGAAAGTCACGCGAGTAGCGCGGGTGGCTCCAGCCGGCGCGTGGCCACAGCAGTACCTAGTCAACCATTTTACTCTGGACAGGCGCCCCACCTTTCGCTTTCTCGCGACAAGAGCGAGCTAGTCCTGGATCGCACAGCAGTTTGGTGTTTTGTGGTCAAGGGCACGGTTGTAGCCACGCTCAAAGGATACGAGCTCAGTTTGATCTCGCATCGCGCAACCATACCCGGGAGCGACGAGCCGGAGACAATGACCCATAAGATTGTAAGGGATCGACTCTACCTCGATGAATATTCGCGTGCACTGCGGCTGCGCCTCGTTGCGGCTGCGAACCGTGAAGGCGGTAATCTACCTACGAACGCGCCGACCTCCAGCCTGTCGCGGCCCTTGCCGTCTTTACCCGAGCAGGAACAAAGCACCTCGGTCCCTAGCACCCAAAAGAAAATGTTTCGGCGCCATTCAATGCCACCCATAATGACGGGCCAAGTCCCCTCGCTATCACCTCATCAGGCTACTGCATCGTCAAAACCACCACTGCCAATATTTGAGGAATCCTCAGCACTAGATCAATATGTAACCAACTTTAACCGACTAAAATTGAGTGATGGAATTATGATTTCGGCGCTTTCCCTCATGCTCAATCTTGACGATAAACTCGCTGTCTTTGCTTTGCGTAAGAAACTCCTGGAGGAGGCTGCTGCCCAGGAGCAACAGCAACAACAGCAACAGCAGCAGCAGCGCCAGCAGCGCCAGCAGCGCCAGCAGAGATCACCTCGACGCAAGTTGGACGAGGTGATAAATGAACATCCCGAAAACGAAAACAATCCACCACCATCGAGCTTTGCGAGCAGGCTCAAACGCTCATGGAAAATGCCAAACTTTGCCAAAATTCGTGTCTTCTAACAACACTTTTCTTTTTCTTTATTATTATTATTACCATCATCATCAGTTATTGTGCATTGTTTTCTATTTTCATTTCTTTTTTGTGTTGTCATCAACTTGAACATCACTTTGGTGTCACTTAGCATGTACCATCCATAAATATTTATCATTCATTAATGTCATTCACGTTCTTTTCAATCTACCAAATTAATTACATTTAAAAGCTAGAGCAAAAAAGACAGAGTTTGGGCCGGTGTAGACTGCTCAAGCAAGGGAAGCACGGGATCTTTCCTTAGGTTAATTGAGTAGATTATCAAGCCATGCTTCGTTGTACTGAACCGCCTTTTGTGCCGGTTGCTTTTGAACTTGCGATCCGGCAAACAGTGATATTTTTTCGCCGGGAGCTTCGACTGTTCTTGAAGTCTGAGAAGCAGTGTTTGAAAACGAAGGATTTACAGTATTACCGCTGGTGGCAGCGGCTAGCAGTTCATCAAGTTCGTCGGCATCCACAGTAGTAGTGCCAGAGTTGCTAACGGAAAGCCCGTCAATACTGCTAAGAAAATCATCAATATTCTGTTCATCAGAAATCATTGCGCTCTTCTTGCTGCTACTGCTGTTTTTGCCTGAGTTCTTGGCCGAGGCACCGAACTTGCGTTCAATCTCCTTTGCTGCTTTTGATTTCTCAATTTCCCGTTGTAATTTGTAGAACTCCGTCTTGTCTTCAAGTTTGTGGATATTACCCTTTGTCGGCTTTACCGCTGCTGTTGCTATAGTTGCCCCAGAGGTGTCGGCCTCGTCGGCGATGAGAAACTCCGACAGGTCGGCGTCTTGATCACCCGAGTATATTTCCTCCTTCAAACCAGAGTGTCGGCTCTTCTTTTTGCTTTTATTACTCATCGCCGTGATTGCTGACTGGAACGGTTTATTAAGGTCGATTTCCCGTGGATCAAATTTAATGTTGCGCGCAAGGGCAAGCTCCTCTTGTTCAATCTGCCGCTGGGCGCGCTCAAACCCAAGCTGTTCAAGCTGAGCTTCATCCATGAGTCGTTCATCTTCCTCTTCTTCACCACCAGCTTGATCACCGTACCGCCAACTGTTGGAGTTCAACACTTTTTGCCGTGGACGGTCCCATTTGCTTTTCTTCGCGGCGGCATCGGGCAAGTCCGGAAGCAGCGAGCTGATATTGTCTGGATTATTGATTTCTTCCTCAACTAATTCTTCATCGTAATCCTCTTCACTATCACTCCTACTATGTGCCTCGTTATCGCTGCTACCTTCGACGGCAGCATTGGTACCATTGTTATTGTGAGGTCCGGGCTGGCGCGGCTTCCGCGGCGGCGGAGCCATCCCATGCTTCTTGTAGTAGTTCCGCGTAGCCTTACGATCCCATTTAGAATTGTGTAACACCATCACAAAAGAAAAAAAGTTGGTGATATTTTATGTTTACTTAAGGCTGGTTTCAGGTACTTGGTGAATAGTGAGCCTGTCACGACTTGATTTATAGAGAAGCCTGTTGCAACAACAAAAAAACACAGCGTGAATTAAATTTCCAATTATGTATAGAGGTTAGGGTTTATTATACAAGACATATATGGCATTAATATAGCAATCATAGTAGCGATGACATTATAAGCAAACGCAGGCAGTAGTGTTGCCGGGCTTGCTACATGTGCATACACGGTGATATAATGGTTTCACAGGGTCCAGATAGCAAACTAATATTATACTCGGCGCATAGGTTCCGATTATCTTTCCTTGCAACTGTTGTTAGTTGCACCGCCACCGGCACACACTGGTTTAGGTTTCAAGTGGCCAAAATAGCATGAAAATCATTAAATAAAACCAAGTTTCTTAAATTTTTTTTCTTTTCTTTTCTTTCCTTTTTTTTTTTTTTTTTTTTTTTTTTTTTTTTTTTTTTTTTTTTTTCTTTCTTTTTTTACTTCACCAACCAACCTGTCTTTTTTCTCGTTTTTATTTTTTTTTTGTTTTATTTGTCTCCTTCCTTAACTTTTCTTCCTTACATAACGCTCATTCAATACGCAAATGTTAGAAATACTACCTATGAACACCAAGCATGAGTTCTCCCTCCCCAGCAACAGCAACAATAGTAGCAGTTCGCTCTCATCAAACAGTTCTAAAAGTGGCAACCGAAAATCGACTTCTCTAATCACTAACCAGGCGATTGTCAAGTCTGCATTGGCCGCCAACTCATCAAAAAAACCCAATAACAACAACAACAATCAGCAACAACAACAACCACGCAAGTCAAAACAGCCTTCATCGGCATCAAAGAAATTTAATAACAACACCAACAACCCTAACTCCAATAATAACAAGAGACAACCTTCTCAAAAACAGTCTCGATCGAGTAGCAACTCCAGTAATAATGGTGGTACTGCTACAAAGAGTGCCGAAACCCCCGAAAGCCTTGCCCTAACCCAAACAAACACTGCAAAGCAGCAACAATCACAGCAGCAGCAGCGCAAGCAAAAACAACGCTCTTCCTCGGCCTCGAATGGCCTCTCCACGACGGCCCCGACTGCCAACCAGAATCCCAAATCCTCAGATTCGTCACCCTCTAAGGGTAGAAGAAAGCGTGAGCCTAAACCTTCCAACCGAGCCACTCTATACGATGACGATTCAAACAAGGACTTGAAGGAGATTTTGTTTCCAGAGCTTTTTGGCGGCGCAAAGCCCAACAATAGCAACAACCCTTCTCGAAACATTAGTATTCACAACAACAACAATAACAACAGTTATCACTACAACAGCAACAGCAGCAATAACAACAACAACAGAAGCCAACGTAACGGCCCGCCGGCGCCCCCACAATTTTACGCATCTAGGAACCCATCCCCCGTAGATGTGTTTGCAGGCTCTAGCTTTCATAACTCACCAGCACCATCTGCTCTCCCAAAGCCATCTTTTGGCAAGACTTCTAGCAAAACGGCCTGTGCGCTATACGATAGTAGTAATAACAGCAGTAGCATTTCCATGGCTTCATTACCCCCACCTCAACAGTACATGAATGAGAATGCTTTAGGAAACCCGTTTTCTAGCAGACCGCTCCAGCAACCCACTCCAGATTCCGCGTACTTGGAGCATGACTTGAAACGAATTCTTAATGTCAGGGATTGATGACTTATCCAAGTTTTCAATCCAGCAATGATCTTGTTTTATTTTTGTTCGTTTTGATATCTTTTGTGTCTCGTTATTGTTTTATTTTTATTTTTTTTGGCTTTGTCATTTCACCATGAGTTCTCGCGGGCTGTTTTGAAAACGTGATGTTTGAATCATGTTGTCACCGTTCTTGCGCGCGTTTACTTTTGGCGATTTTATTCCGCTCTTTATTTTTGTTTATTTTTCACCCCTTTTTTTTTCTTTTTTTTTCTTTCTCTGTGCCGATTTTTACTTTTTTCTATTTTTATTTTTCATTGTTTACTTTTTATTTGTTGTTTCTGTTTTTTTTTTTTTATTTGTTTTGTCACTCTTTTTTTTCGTATTGTTTGCAAACACCCATCTTTGATATTTGATCTTGATCATTTTGTTGTTATTGGTTTTTTTTTTTTGACCCCTTTTTTTCTTTTTAATTTTTTTTTTTTTTTTTTTTGGAATAAAAGTTTTTTTCTTTTAAAGTTCTTTTTAAGAAAACGTTTTTGCTTTTTGCTTTTTTTTGTTTTGTTTGTTTTACAGATTTGCTACTTTTGTCATGATACTTTATTGTATTTTGGAGTCTAGATAGCCCATGATATATGTATTCTACTTAAACGGTTTTGGGCAACTCGGCTTCTTCCCTCAAGATACGTTTGTAACGCTTGTTTGATGCATTCTTTGTAGGCAAGCCCACAAGCCGAGCCACTTTTTGCAGAACCGTGGCAAGGCCCTGAAACACCCAGTGCTCCGCCAGATAACTGACAATAATGTTGGCTACTGCCAGGGCAACAATAAGACCTTTAAATTGCAAGCTCACATAATCCAAGTCCATGAGCTGGCCAAACCACGAATCAACGGGCATAAACATGATGGCAATAGTAAAAAGCACAGTGACCAAAAGTGTCAATAAGAATGGCCGATTTTCCACCATGGGCTTGCGGTATGGCGGGCCAACGCTGAGGATGACGGCAATAAAAATGTACTGAAAGCAAGAGATGATGAAAAGTACAGTGTTATCAGAAGATTGCACTTGCGAGTCGTCGCCGCCTCGGAGGGGTGGGTGGTACCAATCAGCCTGCTGCACCAACCGCCACGTTAAGAATTGGAAAAAAGCTAGAATCACAATCTCGCCCATAAGTGGCACCAACACCTTACGCGAAACAAGGTTTGCAGTGGGACGCTTGACGCAAAGCCGCGGGTAGGGCTCGGCCCAGCCCATGAAGACGGCAATAGGGATAATCAAGAAAAGGTCAATCCACAGGAACTGAAAGTCACCCAGGTTAGAGCCAAGGGAATACATGATACTAACAGTGACAAATTGAATGGCAGAGTAGAGTGACATGTACTTGAAGCACGAAAAACTGGTCACGAGCGCCGACCGGCCTTCCTTGATAACGTCGAGTACACAGGAGATGTCAAAGACCTGACTTGTAAATGGAGCTGCGACCGACGCTTCGGCTTCAGACAGGGAGATACCCACATCAGCCGCCTTGAGTGCACCACAGTCGTTGGCACCATCGCCACAAAATCCCGTAGTGTAATCAAGCGACTGTAGCTTTTCTACTAACTCGTGCTTTTCATCCGGTGACATGCGGGCAAAAATAGATCCCTTCAACAACATTTGCTCAATCTGATGCGTTTCACCATATTGAATGATGAAGCGGAATGCGTCGCCGGGCACGGCCAAGGTGTAGTTATTATCAAGAATGGGCTTGAAGGTAACTGAATCAAGAATCAAATCACGGTCATCAATGCATTCCCACTGGATGTAAGGGGCGTCCTCAGTACCTAATTAAACTAATTGTTAGCAATACCGTTCAGAAATTTAGAAGTTCAGAAAAAAAAAAACCAACTTACCTCTAAAATGTGGAACAAAGATCGGGGTATCCTTCTGGACAATCTGACACTCTTTTGCGACACTGATTGCAGTAAGCACGTTATCACCAGTACACATAACAGTTCTAATCTCAGCCTCGTTCAGTTGCTCAATCGCTGCAGTCGTGGTCGGCTTTAACTTGTTTTCAAAGACAATGAAACCCAAAAAGGTCAACCCGGATTCAACTTCACTACGCGAATAGTGCTGGCGCAAGTTATCGCTGCTAATGTCCTTGTAAGTCTTGGTAGCGCAGGCAATAACTCGGTAACCGCGGTGTGTATAGTAGTGCAGCTGCTCCTCATAGTCGGATGGGAAGGTCGAAACGTCACAAACCTCAGGCATAACTTCAGGTGCACCCTTAACAAAGACACGGACTTTAGACTTGTCAGTTTGCGATTTGACAAGTACACTCATACGCCGCAGTTTGGAAACAAAGTCAAACGATTGGATAATGCCCAGCGACTTGGTGCCCATAAACTTGTTACTAGGGTAGGCCACGGATACAGGATTGGATGCAGTGTGGTCTTCAGCAAACAACAGTGCACCCTGGTCTTCGTCAAATTTCCAGCCAGTGTACTCAAACATCTTGAGATCAAGGGGATCACCAACTAGTTCGCCATCAACAACACGCAAAGAGTGACAAGTTGTGAGCATCTTAATCAGCAATGATCTCTGCTGATCAACTGGTGAGTCTGTAGGGGTTGCAACATGTTCTATGGGCAGCACATCCTCAACAGTATGTAAAAGTTCACTAAACCTGCCATTCTCATTAACATGGACACCCAATACATCAAGACCATCTTCTGTTAAAGTACCAGTTTTGTCGAAGCAAATAATATCAAGTTTACCACCAACGTTCACTCGGTTCGGGCTGATACAAAAAATGAGGTTTTTACGCAGCCGGGCAAGCGAGATGTTAGTACCAATAGTTAGCGTGGCAGGTAGAGCAGGTGGAACAACAATTGTGATAATATCCAAAGCTCTTAGAATAATGAGCTTTGTATCCATGTTCATCTTGATAAACTCAACAGTGCTAAAAGAAAAACCAAGCGCAGCAATACCTGCCATGACACCAATGTACTTGAACGAGTCCTGGTAAAACTTGAAGCCACTGGGCTTGGGGAACAACATAGATCTGACTAGAGCACCCTTAGTAGTGGTGAAACCGGTCCGGGCAACCATTGCGACAGCGACATCCAGATTGGAACCACTATTATCCTGGGGCCTTCTGACCTGAACAATTTTAGTACCACAGAACAGAAAGTGACGAGAGAGTTCTGGGGAGACATTAGAACCCTGGCTGGGCATAGAAACAAAATTCTGAAGTGCCTCATTAGTGGCAGGAGACTTGGAAACTGGAACCGATTCACCCGTTAGCATACTTTCGTTAAGAATACAGTCACCAGATAGCAAAATAGAGTCGCAAGGAATCAACGTGATGGAAGGATCAGAAACCTCGTAGATATCACCGGGAACAAGCTCAGAAGATTTGACAGTTGTCCAGTAGCCACTGCGTAGAACTCGAATGTCACATTCAAAACGGGCCAAATCTCTCATTCTTTTCAATGTCTGCTTGGTTTCAACCAAGGTATTACCGACAGAAATAACAGAGATGATAAAAATACAAGTAGCGTAGTAGTAGTATTCGTCAAAGGCCCACAAAATAATCGAAAACACCTGAAAAATATAAAACGGGTGCAATACTTCGTCCACTAAAAGCTGAACAGTGGTCTTTTCGTTAATATCAATAATGTTTGGTCCAAACACAGTCTCTCTATCTATTTGCATATCATTATCGATACCTTCTCTTGCCTCTTGTACATCGACCCAGGCTGTATCCACCCAGTCAAAATTGGTAAGAAAAATATCCTCCAAAGGATGATAGAAAAAGGTAATGTAGCGATAATTGATAGTGCGAAGGGTATGAAGAACGGGATCAGGGTTGACGTATTCTGGCTCCTCATCAACATTGTCGATATCAATGACAGAAGTCTCGGTGCTCCCGATGTTATCGTCTTGAGATACTTTTTCCTTTTCTTCGAGTCTGAAAACAGTAGACAAAACTCTGTTATATTTGGATGCATTGACATCAATGATACTCAATTCACCCCACTGGTTTTCGACTACAACCCAGTCGCATTGTCCCAAAGGCGCGGGCTTTCCAACAAATGAGATTCTCCAGCGCGGAAACCATCTCAAAACCAAATAACCAAGACCGAAAGTGAGAAAGCAAAGGAGATAATAAAGCTGCTTACGGTACTTGTGTGTCTTGTAACCCGCAATGAAAATAACGAGATCCTCTTCGGAAATGTAGAATCTTTGTTGCAAGCGTTCGGACGCGTACTCTTGGTGGTGATGGTAAAACTCTTGAGACGTTCTCGAATTGATTCGACTAAGGAGAGGCTCGTCGGACTCAGCAGTGTTCCATCTTTGTAATTGTTGGTCAAAGGACTTATGGCGCTTGCGAGTGGCAATAGAAGTAGTTTCTCTGATGGAAATGTCATCATTTTCGTCAAAGACTTCTCCAGAGGGTTGGAAACTCTGTTCGTATGAGTACCGATAAGGATGCTGATGTGGCGTTGGAGGTAAATACTCTTCGTCCTCTGCATATTCTTCGTTTTCACGTCGGTTTACTTCGTACTCAACTGGATCAATTTCGTGAGGCGCTGTACTGGCTCCCTCGGCTTGTTCCACCTCGTTTTGGGAGAAAAATTTGAAGCTCGATAAAGAGTCCGATCTCTGTCTACTAAAATAGCCAGGCTCTCTATCGGAAACATCAGACTCAAAAGAAGCTCTAGACTCGCTTCTTTCACGTGTGTGTGAACGTCTTGCGCTCGACTCGCGACGTCTTCTCATCGATCGACTCGGGGATCTGGAAACCGATGAGCCCCTCCTATCAGTCGATTCTTCGCGCCGGGATCGCGACGAGTACCTTCTTCTATGGTGAAAGATAGCATAAGACGAGGGAACAGACTCAGGCGCAGGTCCAGAGTAGATTTCCTCGCTGGCGGGCTCTGCTAGATAGTATTCTTCATCCTCTTCGACGAAACTTTGCCGCCGACTAGCGGGCTGGCTATTGTCTTGATAAGGTCCAGGAGACATTGCTTGGCGAATGAAACTTTTGTAGTAAGATATCAATCACCGTTATGACTGCAGTCAAAAAACAAAAATGATATACCAGTTCTTCTAGATGACAGTGAAAATACTGAATATATGCAAATGGTCTTTCACTTTTTCAGACTGAAAAGCTACGAAGCAAAAAATAAGAAAGAAAAAAAAAAAGTGCGGTCAATTTTGTATGGATTTTTTTTTAGTAGCTAAGGCTGAACCTTAATGGGGGTTTGTGTTTACTAACAGCAATAAGAAATGCGGGCAAGCAAACAAAACATTGCCCAAAAAAAAAAAAAAAAGGTAACCGTATGGCTCATAAAAAATCTAGAATCCAGTAAATCAAATATAAAATTACCTGGTATTGATAATTACGATGAATAGCCTATGGGATGTTTTTAAGCGATGAATTAATTTAATCCGGCACTACTGCAGCTAGTCTTTCGCACATTAGCAACGGCAAATCTAAGAAAAATTACAAACTTCTTTAAATGCGCCAGCAAAACTCATGATATTTTATTTGCTTGCTCAAAGTTTAAGACTGAGCTGCGCTTGCATTTTTTACCCCATGCCTAGACGTTATCGAAGATTTTAATACACCAGAATTATCGAATCTTTTCAAAAGTGGGCGGCATCCGAGTCAAGGTGAGTCAGACCTAACTGTGCCGTGCAATCTAGCTCACCAAATGTCTTGCAAATTTTAATCAAGAGCTAAAACCCAAAGCTCAAGCGGAAAAGCCTTGAGAGTTAATACATAAAATTAAAAGTTAAGTTTCTGCTAGATAAGTACTAAGTTCTAAAGCTTTCATAAAAAATAAACGCCTCACGGGCCTCACCCACGTGATCATCTCCCATCCTCAGTCACTGTATGACGGGTCCTTTGGACTCTGTGGTATTCACTCTTTCCCTCTTTTATTGATTTTTGCTGTTATTCCGCTCAAATCTGAAAATTTATTTCGCTCTTCCTCCTTATCATACGAACCATTTATATCTTCATTCCCTATTCACTTATTTAGCTGTCTTAAATGAAGATTTATGTTCGTCACCGTCCTCGGTCAATTGCCTTGGCAGATAACGAATATGCCTTGGTAATCCGCTATGCCGAGAAGGCGTCCGCTCCCACCAATGCTAGAGAACCGCCTACGCCCAAATGTATTATCGAATTTGCCAGACGAGCTGATATCAAACTTGATGAGCAGTATGGTCTTCTTTCAGATATCGAGCACGCCGGCTGTCTCGGCCTTATCGAAATCAATTCCGATATTTTTGTTTGTCTGATTTCTAGTTCTGAACAGGTCGCCTTTCCTCGACCTGGAGAGGTAGTCAATCTTATCCACGCTGTCGAATTCTACTGCATTAACAGAAGTGTTTGGGATTATATCATTCTCGATGAAAATGGAATGGTTAGAGAACAAAACTTGGGCCTAGCTGGTACGGCCATTGACTATGTCCCTAGAACACACATTGGTACTGAGCATCCTTGCTCTAGCATCAGAAAGCTTTTGATGAGCAAAAGTTTCTATTACTCGTCTGACTTTGACTTAGCAACTGTTCTTCAATATCGGTAAGTATTCTATTTTTCAATTCATAAATGAAAAATCACTAACTTTGACAGCGGTGACTCCAAAACCCTGATGTTAGATATGGCCGACAAGTCTTTTATGTGGAACTCGTTTATGACTGAAGGCCTTATAAACTTTAGAAAAAGACTGAGAGACAGCGAAAGAAAAGCCTTGGATAAGTGCCAATTTCTCACAACTGTCATTCGAGGATTTGCACTCACCAGAGAAGTTCGTGTTGGACAGCAGAGAGATGTCAAGCTCACTATCATCTCTAGACAATCATGGAAACGAGCAGGTACGAGATACAATGCAAGAGGTGTCGATGACGAAGGAAATGTAGCAAACTTTGTGGAAACTGAAACAATTCTCGACATGGGTACTCTGTTGTTTGGCTACACTCAGATCAGAGGCTCGGTACCTATTTTCTGGGAGCAAGATCTGAATTTGTTATCAGCCAAAATAAACATCACTCGGTCGGCTGAAGCAACTCAACCTTCCTTTGCTAGACATTTTGAATCATTGGTTCAAAAGTTTGGTGCAGTCCATGTTGTCAACTTACTCGCCAACAAGCCTGGTGAGGCTGAACTTGCCCGCCGCTACCGCCAACATATCTATTATACTAAGAGGCAATTGGGAAATGAATTAGAGCTGATTGACTTTGATTTCCATGCTGAAGTTGCTAACGGTGGCTACGCATCTGCAGCCAGAATTCTTCCCAAGTTGAGAAACGCAGCTGCTGATATTGGATTTTACTCTCACGATACAACAAACCCTCGTAACAGAACCGAACAGAAAGGCATTTTCAGAACCAACTGCTTAGATTGTCTTGACCGTACGAATATGATTCAACAACTTATTTCTCGTGAAGCACTCTGGAAGTTCTTTGAAGAGAATAACATTGATGTCGATCCTGAGATCTGGAGCCGCCACAACATTATCTGGGCTGACAATGGTGATCAGCTATCACAAATATATGCAGGTACAAATGCTTTAAAGACTTCTTATACTAGAACCGGCAAAATGAATTTGGCAGGTGCGCTATCTGATGTGACGAAATCATTAGGCCGAATGTACATGAACAATTTTACAGACGGTAAGAAGCAGACTACCATTGAACTTCTTCTTGGGCGTGCCGAGGGTCAACAACAGGTAAAGCTTCATGACCCGATCAACGATTATGTCACTGTAGAACTCAACAAGAAGAAAGGCGAATTTTCATCTACCAGAGAAATTAAGATATTTGCTGGTACCTTCAACTTAAATGGCAAGCTCTCTACCCACGATTTGTCTAATTGGCTTTTCCCTCCATCTGGTGGAGAAAATAATCCAGATGTTGTGCTAGTTGGCTTCCAAGAAATTGTGGAACTCACTCCAAGTCAAATCCTGAACGCGGAGTCTGGAAAACGCGAGTTTTGGGAAAAGCAAGTTGCACTTTGTTTGAATAAACATGATAGCTACGTTTTAGTTCGATCAGACCAGCTTGTAGGAACTGCTTTGATGATGTTTGTGAAAAACTCCGAAATAGACAACGTCAAGGGGGTAGAAGGCGCCACAAAAAAGACCGGTCTGGGTGGTATGGCAGGCAATAAAGGTGGTATTGCAGTGAGTTTTTCTTTTGCAAACACTTCCTTTTGTTTCATCACTGCGCATCTTGCTGCTGGTACCAATAATGTTGACGAACGTCATCACGATTTCAAGACCATTTCTAGTGGCTTGATTTTTTCCCGTGGTAGAAGAGTCAAGAGCCATGACTCAGTGATTTGGCTTGGTGACTTTAACTACCGTGTGGATCTGCCTTATGAAGTTGTTAAAGACGAGGTTTTAAAGGGAAATTTAGAAGGACTTTTTGAGAAGGACCAACTTAACTTGCAAATGGTTAAAGGTGAAACTTTCCCCTACTACAACGAGATGCAGATTACGTTCCCTCCTACTTATAAATTTGATAATGACTCTGACGAGTACGATACATCTGAAAAGATGCGAACACCATCATGGACTGATCGTATTTTAAGTCGTGGGCCAAACCTTCATCAAACAAGTTATGGTTCTGACTCTAGTTTGAAATTCTCCGATCACAGACCTGTCTATGCTACGTTCCAGGCTTCTATTCTTATTGTTGATGAAGAAGCCAAAGCCAAACTTTCAAAGAGACTTTATGATCAGCGTAAAGCTGAAGTTGGAGATGCCAATGACTTGGTAACCCTCGTTGATATCAATGAAACAACTTTAACAAACGGATTGGCACCTCCTAGCAGCGATACCCACAAGTACTGGATTGAAGGTGGTCAGTCTACCAAAGTGGTTATCAAACCACCAGGACCCAACATGTACCTTAATCCTACTAGGAAGAGCAATCCTTTTGTGCCCGATGTTGATTTTGTTTCTGGTCCTCCTTTACCTCCTAGGCCAGCGACATTTACCGCATTAATCCCTCTGAAACCTGAAACTAAATCCAAGACAAGCAACTCAAGTATTCCCACTTCTACTACTATTACTAGGAGAACAACAAGCCCGATAAGCACTGGAACTGCCTCAACACCGGTAAGCTTGGCAGCTTCTAAAACAACAAAGACACCACCTCCTGTTCCCAAGAAACCAGAGAATTTGTCTGTTCATCGTAAACCAGTTTCCAAACCACCAGTTGATCTGAAGACTGAGTTAGAAGTCAGACCACAATTACCTAACCGACCGGCCAGTAGCACTTCAACTGGAGTTGGAGCTTCCTCGCCAGTTCATGAGTTTTCGGAAGGAACCCTGCCTTCCTTGTTACCAGTAAGAAATAGTTCTCCATTGGTGCAGAAGGCGGCAACATTGAATCTATCCCGAAAGGGATCTACTGGTTCCGTGGCAAGCTCGGTATTAAGTAACAGCTCAACTCCCCCATCACTACCTCCTCGACGTGGTACCAGAAGTTTGATGGATGAGGACGATGGAAACTCTAGCGATCACTCTCGTAATTGGACACCTCCGCCTGTGCCCCCTTCTCGTAATAGCATTGCCAGCACCCAAAGCAAAGGGTCAGCCAAGAGTCTACTGGATGAAAATGATCCTTCTGAGATGAAAGCACCTAGTGGTTTTAGCGGGTTGACCGTATTACAACCTTCAAAGAACTAAGATATAACTTTTTATTATTTTTGGATATTGTTAGAATGTATTTTTATATATTAAAATTGTTTTCATGCTGAGTATATATTTCATCCTTTCCACTAACATTATCACAATGATGTTCACATGACAGTTAACAGTGCTTACAAAAGTTGGGAGAGCCAGTGCAACCTATAAACTATCAGATTCAGCGTTTGAAATTGCCCATGATTAGGTCGGCTAGGAACGACCCACGCTCACTGACCTACAGCTAGGAGGGTCCTGATTCTATTTCGCCTTGGTGTGTGTATGTGTTCTTATGTGTGCACATGCTAGTGGCGCGGCTCTCACTACGAGAATGGTAATTATATATATATATATATATATATATATTAAAGCCCAAAACGTGTCAGTTCTGCGACTTGCAAGATATGAGCTTAAAGTTTGACCCACAAAATCTATAAAGCACGGACACAACAAGACCGTTGTGATGATTTAAAGATTCAAAAAGAACTAATGAAACTATTTCCATCATTCTTTTTTTTTTTTTTTTAAATATAAACCAAGTGATTTCATCAATCAAATCAAGTTTGCTTTTACTTTTTAATATTTCATGTTCATATCCCCCTATCTTTATCCTATCTTCTTCTTTCTGAAATAAATATCATTTACCTTTGACAATATCCGGTTTACTTTCCCCGAAAAAAACAAAAACTAATTATTTAGGGGGGTATCTATATAACAAAACTTTTTGCAACTTGTACCAAATCTTCATAATAAAGTTTTGAAAGTGAGTAATCTTTTGTACATAAACACATGATAACACGGCTCTCCTAATAGTATGCACCAGAAGAAGGGATATAATAACATTTGTTTTATTAGGAAATTTCTCCTTACATATCACCTCCGTTCCATCACTAATTTCTCACTATTTCTATATTTTCAATATAGAATATATCAATGATACATTCTATAAAGGATCGTCAGAATCACTGCAAACCAGTTGCAAAGAAAACTAATCGTTGGTGCTTATCTAGTGGGTTCCACGAGTATCAAGCTGAAATTACCCAACACATCCAGAAACTCGAACAAACCACACAGCCAAATTCAAGGATGATAGCAACACAACCCGAAATTTCTTGGGAATCGAGATCTATGCTGATAGACTTTCTTATTGACAACCATCTCACACTCAACCTCTCTGACGAAACCTTATATCTAGCCGTTAATGTGATTGATAGATACTTGTCAAAGAGGGTTGTGAAAATGCATCATTTCCAGCTCTTTGGAAGTACAGCTCTTTGGATTGCATCAAAGTACGTCGATAGAAAAAGAAAAGTCCCAGATCTTAAGGAATTAAGTTCCATGTGTGATGGGGCTTACACGAACAACATGTTTAAACAGATGGAAGTGCATATACTCAACAGTCTGAAATGGAACTTGAGTCATCCTACTTTTGACTTACTTGTCGACATATGCTTGGAGGGAAATGCTTACGTACGGCTAAACCTACCTTTACTTAAAAGATTGGCACTGTATTTATGTGAAGTTACAATGTACCACAAGGAGTTCATTGACATTAGATCGTCACAAATAGTTGCATTAGCTTTGAATCTTGCAAAGCACATCGTTTACGAGACTGAGTATTCGACAGGAGAAAACACCTACGAGGAAGACATTCAAAGGCTGTTATTGAATTTCTCTTTTAAACCCTCAGAGTATTTGAAACAAAGGTATCACCGACTCGAGTTTGGTAATTTATACTGTTACATTAAAATGTACCAACAAAGAGAAAATACGAAGGCTCGATTGCAAGAATTGCGGGAACAAGGCATGTCACAAACAAAATTTAGACTCTCCTCACCACCTCCTACGGACGAGGAAGAAAGAAGCGATAGATATGACGTGGATGGGACTATGGGCAGCGGAGAAAAGAAAAAGAAGGATTTAACGTTGGTATCGAAAATAAAAGCAAATGGACCTTTATGGGAGGTTGCAGTTTATGATTTGCCTATGCTTTGTCTTCGCTAAACCATTGGTCGCTAAACCATTTAATTTTACAATTTCTTGCTGATTGGTGGCTTACATATTTACCAGACGTTGCGTTTTGATAGACTTGATCTATTCATTTATTTATTCATTCACACCTGTGTATCTTATTTATTTTACTTTAATGATACTTGGACCATGTCGCTTAAAGTTAAACTTGTACATGATAGATACAAGGAGCAAAAAGTTTGAACGGAACAAGTTTATCCCGCTAATGATAAAATTAGTAACAATAAGGGGCTTTGCAATAACATTATATTATTATCGAAGTAAAAATTTGTTAAATTATTGTAATAAATGGTAATACGAAATAACCATTTTGCTTGTACCGTTCATTGTTGTCAAGGTTTTAATGTAGCATACGTTGGTTTTTTAAAAGACGGCCACGCAAGCAGAGGGAAAAAAAAGTAAACCATTAACGGTTGAGCCTCATTAACAATCCAAATAGGAAATACCTTAAATCTAACTCTTTATTCTGACGACAATTTTTATTTCCAGGATAAACTCCGGCCCAAAGACAACCCTGTAATAGGAAGAAAGGCCCGATCCAAACACCGGAAAACAGGACCAGAAATAAAAATTACAAAATAGAATTCCTTAACTTCTCCCGATATTCTTTCTTGAAAAGGGAGCCACATACGCGTATTTTTATATTGGTCAACAGTGGAAGTCTTTTCATGATATTCTGTGAATTCTGGATTTAACGACAGCTATTTGATTGTTCCTGACGTCTAGCAATTCGACAGAAGGAAAAATCTGATTTGAACAAACGAGCAGCTGGTCTAACTTGATTATATATCCTGAAGTTAGTGTGCCCCAATACTAAATTTAATTTTTTTTTAATTTCATTTTAATTTTATTTTAATTTTATTTTCTATTTTTATTTATCTAAAAGTTACCATTCCGTTTATACAGAATTTCAGTTTTAGCTATGGTAATGATACCCTATGATACACACATTACCTAAAAAACCAATTTGGATCTGGGGATGTTTGTGCAGAGTAAGGCTATGCTTTTTTATTTTTTATTTTTTATTTTTTATTTTTTATTTTTTATTTACAATCTAGGCTTTGCTTTTGGGTGCGTATACAATCACAAGCTTTGATGCCACCTGCTTACATGTAAATGTTCTCCATATTATTCTTGGCCACGCAGGCGATAGTGAAAGCCCCTTCCAAGATAGCACTTTTTCGATAGACATTGAAACTATCCCTACTTCTACTATCACTACTATACCTGTAACTAGGGCCACTGACAAGGTGAAATGAACCTTAGAACAAGAATTGAAAAGCAACAAATAGAAACACCCAAGGCACAAATAGGGACAGGTTTGTCTATGGCTAGCCTATTAGAGCTACAGGGTTTTAAGAAAAAAAAAAAAAGAAAAAAAAAAGTTTTATTTGCGGTTTTTTTTTCTCTCTCGTCAGAGTACAGTAATTAGAACGGGAAAACAATAGACCGAGTATCGTATTTGTAAACATCTGTAAACATCTATAAATCTGAGGTAAAATTCGAAAAAAAATTCAAAATATATTTTATTGGTTTTTTTTTTTTTTTTTTTTTTCTTCTCCATTTACTTGTACATCTATCATACATAACTACCAATCATGAGCCGATCTTCTGAAGCGGACACCAATCTATATGGCATTATTCTCAACCGGGACGCCAACCTTGCTGCACTCATTCTCTTTGCTATAGTTTGGTTTTTCCAAACAGTCCTAGGTCTTTGGTATCGACAATGGTGGTTTGGCACAGCCTTTTTCATTGCTTCCGGCCTGGAAACTGCGGGCTATATTGGCAGATTTCTTTCTCACGGAGACCCCTATAACGTCGACTACTTTCTTTTACAAATTATCTGTTTAACTCTCGGTCCCGCCTTTTTTATGGGCGGAGTCTACTTTCTCTTGGCCAAATTTGCCATGATATACGGCAACAATATTAGTAGACTAAAGCCCATGTATTACAGTTATATTTTCATTTCATGCGATTTGCTCTCTATTGTGTTACAAGCAATTGGTGGTGGTATGGCTGCTTCTGCTACACAAAATGGCGACTCCACTACCTCTGGCACTCATATCATGGTAGCTGGTCTTGCTGTCCAAGTTGCTTCCATGTCTCTCTTTATCGGCCTTTGCGTTGACTTTTTCTTCCGGGTCGGCAAGTTCCAGAAACAGACCGATACTTCTGACCCTAGCAGCATTTATGAAGAGAAATACCTCCCCATTCTCAAAAATCGCTTGTTTAAGCCATTTCTCTATGCTATTGTCGTTTGCACTATTCTCATCTACATTAGATGTATCTACCGTCTTGCTGAGCTTGCAGAAGGATGGGATGGCTACCTTATTCTGCACGAGGTTTACTTCCTTGTCCTGGAAGCGTTAATTGTCTTTTTAGCGGCATTTTCAATGACGGTACTGCATCCCGGTTTTATTTTCGGTAGAATCCACATCCCCGTTAAGGGTCTTCATAAAAAAAACAAGGATACTGATAGCACCGATTATGAAGAAACCAAATTGTCCACATATGGCGAGCGCAACCAGGAAGCTATGGTTACTACCAGCTTGGCCTAAACTGACCCACTGTGCACACATTTATTAAATCAAGAATCCAGACTTTGCTTTGAAGTTAGTGGACACGCTCAGTTTATTTATTTTAAAATTAGTTTTACTCTTTAACTCTTCTTGTTTTCTTATCTTTTGTTTCGGGTTCCTGTCACAGGTACGTGATTTTTTTCTTCCTTGTTAAATATAAACTGAACTTATTTTTATGACTTTGGATATACCTTTATGGTTGCAATGGCCTTATAATTATTGTTATTGAATGGCGCTATGGAGATAACTAAATACTTCTCTGTCGGTACCTCCGGGAGTTAGCTAATATCCGAGAGACTTTAGTTTTGTGAGTTGAAAGCTTTAGTATTTAGAACTTACAACCAACGCCTCATCAATGTTTCAAAACAGAATTATATCTTCTTTTGGAATAGCAGTTGAAATAGTATCAAAAATAGTACAATGATGAAATTAAGCATGAGATACATATAGTCATGAAATTAATCATGATATTAAGCACATGAAAACAAAAACAATTACAAGGGCAAGGGTACTATTATAGCCTCTCAACCCACAAAACCACACCTTTTAAGCTTGAAGGCGAGTTTCATCGTTGCAGATTCGAATGTCATTTTCACATTTCCCTTTTCCTTCTCTTCATTCTTGACTGTCAAACACAGACATCATTCTCATTACACACGTTCTTGAAGCTCTATAACTCACAAAATAAACACAATGTCTCAGTTAAATGTGAGTATCTTACTCTATTGCACACTACCTGTCCTCTATTATTTATTTTCTCAATGCTAATTCACACCAGCCCCCTCCCGTGCCTAGCACGAAGGTCGTGTCCGCCAACGGGCTCCGCATTCTTTGCATCTCTGAGCTTCGTGGCAAGCTCTCACAACTCAATGTGCTTGCAGCCAAGTACAATGCTAACTGCATTGTTCACTCCGGCAACTTTGGCTTTTTCGATGCTGGTTCAGTCGCTAGAATCTCCGTCAAGATTCTGAGGCAAATCGCCGTCTTTTCACCGCTGCTTGACCCAAAAACGCTGTCCAACGACGCGGAAGAGATCAAGCGCACTTTGCATTCCAGTGCGCTCTCTGAGCTTGACTTGTTTCTGTCTGGATCTTACAGATTGAACGTGCCGGTCTACACCATCTACGGCGCCGCTGAGGACTTGACGGTTATTGAAAAGTTTCGGGCTGGCGAATACAAGGTGCCTAATTTACACATTATCGACGAAACCACTACTCATTTGATCTCGACACCTTCGGGTCAAAATATTAGGTTATTTGGCCTGGGTGGCTCGCTGGTTTTGCACCGTTTGTTTGACAATGGTGATGGTGTCTCTACCATTGCAGGATCGCCTGGTGTCATGTGGACCACAGTACTGCAAATGGGCCAATTGATCAGAACTGCCCGCAAAAACTTTGATCCAACCGAAATCCGAGTTTTTGTGTCTCATCCGCCGCCCGCACGCGAGGGCCTGCTCGCCCAGCTTGCCCTTTCTCTCAAAGCGGACTTTACAATCTCGTCTGGCCTGCATTTTATCTACGGATCTTCTTTCAACGAGTTTTCAGTACTGCCTTCGTTTGACCACTTCAAGGGCATTCTTGCCGCCTCGCGGGCGCAGTTTATGGAGGTTTGGAATGCGGTCAAAGTGCAGCTATTGGAGCTAGTTCAAAGCGAACCTAAACAACAGCAGCTTTTGATGACTGCTATCGACGTTTTCGAGGCAATGCCTAGTACCGCTAACAAGCCCGAAAGTGACGCCCAATCTGAAAGCTACCTCGAGAATGCGCATAAAAGCATGTGGCATTTCAACTTGTGTGACTCGGCTTATGGTGCGCTTGTTTTGAAAATTGTTAATGGCAAAGTGGCTACCGAGTCTTATTCTGATGGTTTTGATTTCAAACACCGTTTAAGTGCGCCTGCTTCTAAACCAACGACTCAACTTGCAGCCACGCCCCAACCCATCACCAAAACCAAGCCTAACCCCACCTCAGCCCCCGCGGGCAGCCTATACGCTTCACCAGCCATTTCCAGCGCACCAACGAAACCATCTGTCAAGCCGTCGTCGGCTCCTGTTCAACCCAATGCGGCTGCCACTAACACTTCTACAAGCTCCGAGCCTGCTTCAAAGGAAGAGAAACTTCCCGGAATTTGGATTGCCAACGGCCAGAATGGAGAGGAGTCAGTCAAGGCCATGTTTGCCGAGCAGGACCGGCCACTAATCAAGTCCATTGTGATTAAGGAAAACTTTAGCCAGCCTGATAGAATGTTTGCACTGGTATACTTCCAAACCCCAGAGGAGGTGAGCAAGGCGATTGAGCGTGTGGACCAAACCCTGGCGGGCAAGGTCTCAGTGATTCGTACTTATGAGCCTAGCACTGCCAACAGCTGGGGCAGCAAGAGCAATGGGACCCGGACCTGGGAAAAAGGATCGTCTCGGGGCGCCCGCGGCGGATACAAGGGTAGAGGCGGGCCCAAGGGCCGTGGCGGCAGTACCAGCGGCGCTGGCAGCAAAGTCACTGCATCGTCATCATCGACTTAGATCTATTCTTGTCTTGTTAACGGGATCTCGGATAAAGTATATAAAAGTAATGTCCTTTTTATTTTTATTTTAAATTTTTATTGTTATTATTTCTCCTAAAAATATCGAAACGAACACCTGGAATAGCATTTTTCGTGTGTTCAAATTTGGATTATTTTAGCTGAATCTGGATTGTCTGTAGGTCATCAAAGAAGGGTTTTTGGTGGTTGACTTGTGTACCTTTTCAGACTTTTTTTTTTGTCAGAGCCAAAGGGCTTCTTTCAGCCCCTCCCTCCTCCTGGGGATGATCCACGACGCCCACTATCTGGACGAGGGAGAGAAAGAAAGAAGAGAGCAAGAGAGAAAGCAAGCCCACAACGACAACTACAACCATGATATGTATTGAGTGCATGAGCCCCGTGCAAACCCTTTACACGTCCTACTCGCTCTCCAATATCCGGCTGACAGCATGTCCGCAGTGCAACAAATTTGCCGACAAATATATCGAGTACGACAACGTACTCATTTTCATTGACCTTTTGCTTCTGCGGCCCCAGGTCTACCGGCACATGGTCTACAATACGCTTGCCGCGTCCGAAGACCCCAGCAGTAAAAATAGCGACCCTGACACCACCACCACCAGAGATAGCAGCAGCAGCAGCAACAGCAGCAGCAGCAGCAATCCTGCGCGCCCGGTCTTTGCCCTGCACCGCAAAACGGTCCGGTTTTTCATCCTCATTACGCTCTTTGACGTCTACCTCACATGGGCCAAGGCCGAGCGCGAAACCATGCATGAGGCCACCGCTGCGGAAACTGTAGCAGCAGCAGCAGCAGCAGCACCCACTGCCGCCGCCTTTTTCTTCAAGCGGCTACCAGTGCTTGGCCAGTATATCAATTTCATGCTGTTCTGTCTGGTGGACACCCTGCTGTTTTATTTTTTGATTTACTGCCTGGCGGTTGTGGCCAACCGGGTTTTGCCTAGCATGGGCCCAGCGGCACCAGTGGCACCAGCACCAGCGGCAGTGCCGGCGGGCTCAGACGCGGCGAGCAGATCATCGCCTTTTACTCCAGCATCAGAACTCTCATCATTACCATCAGACCCATCATTACCATCAGACCCATCATCACCATCACCACCTATAGCATCAGCCCCAGCGGCTGCCCCAGCCCCCCAGGCGCTGACACCCAAACCCGTGGCAGCCGCGCCGCTCATAACCGCGCTTATCATCTCCTCCTCCGCCAAGCTCTTCCCCATTCTCATGGTGATTTGGTCCTACGATGTCCCCGTGGCCGCGACCATTCTGGCCTGGGCCGTGTCCTTCAATACCGTCGAGGCGCTTCGCATTGTCCTCAATCGCGGCTATGCCGAGGCCCTGGCCATCACCGCTGTAGCCGAAACCGTCCGGTTTGGGGTCATTCGACCGGCTCTCATGGCGGCGCTGCAGCACTTTTGGCAGTTTATTGGGTTCTAACAAACTAATTAATTTAACCAGCTAAATTCCTGGCCTAATTCACCTACTATCTGGGCTTCTCTGGCTAGATGGAGTGGGATGGATTTCTGTGTAGTTATTTGCTAGGTTTCATCATTATTGTTTGGAAATAATATATATATATATATATTAATTGTAAAAGAAAGAAAAGGATATTAATAAAACAATAAAAAGAAAAAAAAAATAAAGACAAAAAATAGCTAATAGTAGCTCTCATCACGATCGTTGCTATTGTTCACTTCATCACTCCCATTCTTCTAGGCGTACATGGCGACGTACGGTACCTTCTGCATCTGCAAAGATGATCTCATCGCAGCCTTCAATTCCAATCCAGGGACCCTCCAGATGCTTGACAAGATTGGGGTTGATGTATTTTTGGTGCTTTTCACGCTCCTCATCCAACGTTTTGGCCTGGGAAACGGAGCGTTGCCGACGCACGCGGCGGGCATGGTCCTGCAAGCCGGACCCATCTTGGTCTTCTTGCTCGGTTTCAAGACCCAGTTCTTCGTCGTTGGCGTCAATACTGGAACCGTAAGTTTCAATTGCCGTGAGCGCAATAAAGTAACTAAGCGGCACATAGTCTTCCTCAAAGTTGTACCAAAAGAAAAAAGTAATGACGGGCAAGGGGCCCAGAATCGTGGCAAGGAAATAGGCCTTTTGTAAAACTAGAATTCCAGTCATGGTAAGATGAAATAGAATGATGCCTACGCAGATGCGTCGCATGATAATGACCCATGACCGGCCCGTTGAGTGCTGTGGGTGCACCATTGAGTACATTAATTGATACTTGTAGGTAAAGTATCCAATCAAAAAGTAAAGTGCCCCAAAAAAGAGAATCTTGGACGAGATCACGCTGTAAAGCATAACAATAATGAGAATCAAAATCGGCTGCGGTAGGTGGATACCATAATTAAACACCGGTGGTCGGAAAATGTTGCGATGGTCGCGTGCACTTTGTACACCAAAGAAAGCAAACGGAAGTTGCACAATACTACCCACCTGGAGCAACCGAAATGGAAACATGCCAACACCCTGCAGAATGATCAGGTCAACGTAAAATAAGGAAAAACGTGTAAGCGACGATGCCAAGTTAACCGCAATTTTGGTGGTGTCCCTTAACAGGGCCCAATAGTCCGAGACAGTGGCAGCAACTGTGAACACAAGGAACATGTTGAAAAACACGTAAAAGAAGTTCTTGCTAATAACTGAAAGCTCCACGTCGCCGTAAGAAATGAATCCTTGGAAACTAGCTAAAAACCAGTAGAGATAGGGGAAGATAAAATTGAGCAGAGTAAAGATAAGAGGCGGCAGAATACCCGTGACAAATGTACCAAACCAGCCATCCCAAGCAATAATGTTGTAGAGCGCGGGCCATAGTTTCTCAATGGTCTTGGGGTTCAAGAAGGAGGCAAGGTACGAAACGGGCAAGACAAACACAACGGTGAGCACGGCAATAACCACTGTGATAGAGTAGGTTCTAAACATTCTCTTGCTGTTGCTCATGTACAAGTTTCCCCAAATGATATCGTGAGGAGCGGGTGCCGGGCGTGCGAGCAGCCTGTGAGGCCGGGGATCAAGTACAGTCTGCGCCGCCATTTGTGCACTGGCAACACTGTCCATGGTCACAAACGCGGTATCGGTGGCGATGTAATCACGATCCCTTGCCAGCTTGATCTTGCTGTCGAGAAATTCTAGTTCGTTGGTATAGTACTCAATAACGTCAACTTTCGGACCAAACAGACCCAGAAATCCGATGCGCTCAAACGGTCTTCTGAATCCTCCGCTAGTGTCGCCCAGCTGCACTGTGGCAGCGGTAGAAACTAGACTGTCGTCAGAATAGCTGTGGGAGGAGATCCCCGAGGGAGCCCTCTGGCCCTCCAGCGCCACTGTCTGCGACACATGGTAGGGAAGCGAAGTGGCTTTACTCTTGCTCCAAGTAGGTCCCAAGTATTTTGCCCAGGCGTGCTCCAACTTGTAAATGAGCTTTTTGCGTTGTACAAAAAGGCGATCCAGCGAGCCCCAATCTCTGCATAGATTTAGCGTTCGAACAGAGCCAATACCGAGAGATTCAATATGATCCTTAAGGGCCGATTCTGACCTAAGTTCAGGTGGGATACCTGATAACTTGATAGTGCGGTCAGTGATGGAGTTTTGCTGTCCAAGATACCGTTGTCTCACATGAAGCACTTTGATAGTCTGCTTCAACATAAAATAGGCCGTGAGAAACGTAAAGACATAGGTAAACACGACATATGTCCAGAGATAGGTTTGATAGTCTTCTACCTCACCACCGTCGCTGACAGTGCCTCTAATGCGGAATAGGTAGTTATCGTCCTCACCCTGATCGTACCGCCCAGTGTAGTACCATCGGATGGGGCTAATTATCGTCGCTGCACAAATCGTCAAGATAACCAATAATTGCATCGAGGTCCTGAAAAACCCCAGAAACTGTGAATATGATAAGAAAAGTTAATACCGAGGCACATTTAACACAGACGCAAAAAACAAGACTCTGTTATAGATAAACAGCAGTCGTACCTACCACAAAAGCATCTAAGCCAGCATGCTCCAACACCTGCTCGTCAGTGATTTTATAAAGCGACCATATCCACCCGAACATGGTCTTTGACAACTCAGGCAAATCGTCTATAAAAAAATGAAAATGAAAATAACAGAAAAAAAAACAGTTGTTAGTTGTATTCTTCAAAGTCAAATCAAGTCAAGAGGGGTCTTCAACCTACGCCTTCTCGCTCGCCGGGCTTCATATAGCTGAGGATACTTTTTCCGCAAAATAGAAAAGGTTACTACGGCGCTAATACCGAGGGCTGTTGCAACAGCTAATTGCGCGCCAATCAGCCGTATTGGATACTGCAGAGGATCAAATGGTTTCTCCGGCGTATCTTCATAGTCCGACATGATCAAAGAAATTGTAAAGGTTCGCTTGTAGATTCACAGTTTTGCTGGAAATCCAGACATTTACGTTAGAATGGAGAGAGAAACAGGAAAAAGTAAACTTGAACTTTGCATTTTTAGGGGTAAAGTACATCATGTGACTTGTATTTATTTACATATTTGAAAAAAAAACAAAAAAACAAGCGAAGCAGGCAGCCTCGAAGCAGACAAAAGCGGACACTGACTGCAATTGCATCATAGCATTTAGTTTGGTTTATCGCTAGCGAGGTGGATGAAATAACAACCATCTCCATTACTGCAATGCTTAGAGTAAAACATACAGGGAAACTTCCACTTGTCGAACGTCGTGGTGTCATTTCTCACGGACTCTCGCACGTCTTGTTGACGGAGGTCTAGAATTTTTTGCGGCACAGAACGCTTATTTTGATATTGCTGATTCTCATTATTAAAGTTGTTGTTATTACTGCCATAGTTATTATTACTATAACTATTGCTGTTGTTGAAATTATTATTGTAGGCATTGTTGAAATTACCATTGTAGCTGTTATTGTTGCTGTTATTGTTGCCGTTATTGAAGTTATTGTTGAAGTTATTGTTGAAGTTATTGTTGATACCGTTAGAACTAAAGTTTAGGACGTTCTTTAAATTCGCAAGCTGGGTTAACAGTTCAGGCGTAATGGTAGGTTGGGTGACTGGGGTTCCGCTCTGAGGCGGCAAAGATGACGGCGGAGCGTAGTTGTACGTGTTTTCAGCACTGCTGAAATTATTACTACCATTAGTGTTGTTTCCGCCGTTGTTAAAAGTGTTGCTAAATGCTGGGTTGTTGGCAAGACTTGAAAGCAAAGAGGTTATCTGATTTGGCAATATCTGGTTAACCTCCGGCTTAGGCTGCTGATGTGGATCAAATGAGTCCTTGTTTTCATTTTCCAAAAGATTCTTAAAGAGAGGATTGTGCTTCCAGCTGTTTGCCAATAGTATTTCTTTCGGCTCCGCATCTCCACTCGTCTCAGGTTCATCGGGCTCTGCAGGAGAGTCAGGAATCTCTGAGGCATCCATATACATTGCAATAAGAGTGTGTGCCTCTCGGTCCTTTTGAATCTGAGCTTCCTTGCTTTGTGTTTCTTTTGAACCGCCTCTCTTAACAGGATATTGTTCCAGCATTTGTGGAGGAATAGAAGAGTTTGACAAGTCAATAGGCTTAGGAGAGTACCACTCAATATCTTCTTCCTGTTCAGGCTCATTGCTGGTTCCCCAGAATCCTGTAACGGCTTCGTGGTATTCCAGACCTTTGGCATTGCTTTGGATTTTGATTTTCTTTTCAGCCCTTTCTTCGGGATCCAGGTAATATTCCCTAGTCTCTGTCAAGTCGTCATCACGCCAGCGAACCGACTTTTTGTTCTTTTTAACAGGTGCTTCAACAGGTTTGACCTTGCGTTCCAATTCTTTCTTCTTAGATTCCCTAATAGATTTCAAATGGCTTGAAAAAGAAAGAACCGGAGCTGAAGGTTTAGAAGTAGGCACTGACTTCGAAGCTTGCTTGTTTTCTGTCTTGGGTGGAGCCGAACTCGTTGAGCTGGACACACTAGGTTTAGGAGTTTGAAGAGATTTAAAAAATGAATTACCTGCCGGAGCAGGCTTCTTGACAGTAGCCACTGGGGGAGCAGGCTTGACAGGTTTAACAGATTTTGTGGCAGGTGGACTACTCTTATTAGCAGACTTGTCTATATTGACAGCTGCCTCAACCTTAGGGGTCTTTTCAGGCTGAGGTTTAGAAACAACAGTTTTAACTGGTGTGGATTTAACTGAAGAGGGAGCCGGTTTGGGACGGACAACTCCTGGTTTTGCCGCTGAGTTCAGTCTTGTTAACTGAGTAGCACGACTAAGAATATGATTGCAAATTTCCTGGGTCTTTGCATCACCTCTCTTAATTAACAGCGTCAACACCTTGTTTAGCTTATACCTTTCTAGATGTTCCTCAGTCAACGACATGTTGGATAGTCCCTGGAGACACGGCTGAGTACCGTTGTACTTTTTATTTTTAATCATTGCAGTGAGCCAATTACGAATTCTTGCAAGAAGAAGAGCCTGCAATCTTAATCCTATCCAAAAGTAGGTGGGTGCTTTTTCGTTTGCAATTTCAAAAGCGACTGCAAAAGCTTCAGGTGTGTCTGTGGTGCCAGCCTTATCAATATTAATGTTGAGCACTAGGGAAACAAACTTTTTAACAAGCTCAGAAACAGAGCTAGAATAAGCTTGGAAAAATGCAGCAACTCTATATTTGACCTGGATATGCAATGGCTGTTGTTCAAACAGCCTCTGGTTTTTCTCAGATAAACTAATATCGTTGGATATCGTTTTTTGACGTTTCGGCGTTGGTTGAGATGCCTGTTTTAGCTGTGCAGCTTTGGACGGCCGCTTTGGCGAAGGAGCAGCCGGCAAAGCCTGAGAATTGGTAAAATTAGGCATTATTGGTGAATGAATCACTGGACTATTGACAAAATTATTCGAAGGTTGAATCGCGTTGAGAGGAGGGTGAGCTGGCTGGGCACTCATGTTGGTACCAATAGGAAGTGTATTTTGGGAAGTGGTGTTGATTTGAGTATTTTCCAAGACGCCATTGTCGTTTGTGTAAAAGTTCTCAAAAATGAAATTGTTATGGTCACCGTTGAGACTGTCAAAATGGTCATGGGGAAGATTTTGAAGTCCCTGCTGTGCAATACTTTGTAGTTGTTGATGCTCAAAGAAGTTATTTGGATCTGTGATGCGAATTAGTCAATGTGCTAAGTTAAAAAAAAAAAAAACCAAAAAAAACCGGCAAAGCGTCCCCCTTTGGGTAGTTTACATAAGCCACATTCATAACCCAGAAGCAGGAATTCTGGTAATGGTTGCCATGACAACGGTTTACAAACAGAGAAAATGTTTCGTTGTTGGGTAAATCTTTCTTAATTTTAAAAGGTTTGCAACGAATAAAAATCGCAGCACAAAATAATAAAGAACAAAAAAAACGGTGCAGATTTGAACGACGACATTTTTTTTTTATGAAGTTTTGGAAGTTTAAACATTAAAAATAAAACAAAAAGGAGATGTCTTTGAGAAGGTTTTTTTTTTTTTTTTATTAAAGCTTGAGGGAGTCTACACATACCTGAAATCAAGGTGTTTTGGTGCTGGGGAAACGTGGTCTCGGACAGTTGCTGGAGCGGCGGGAGCGAAGTTTGTGTTTGAACGACATTACTAGGGATCACATCAAATTGGCCACCGCTGCTGTTATCAGTAACAGACTCGCTTGTTCCGCTGTCCGGGGTCACGATCGTCCCTGATGAGTTGATTAAATTATATAAATCAAAGGCAATTGAGTTAGACGAGCCATCCATCATGTCTTTACGGTCTACTCGGGCTTTCGTCGTCGGTTGAGGGTCGTTGGTGTTAAAAAAATAAAAAGAATTTGTTGATGGCAAAAGGATTGAAGAGAAAAGAAAAAATTTGGGCAAAAAGGAAAAATACATTTGATTAAAACGAAATTACACCAAGTGACCGCTTTGTTAGTGCTCAAAAGTACTACTGATCGTGACCCAATATACTCATGTGATATTGATAAGAATAAAAAGCCGCTTTTTACTGCTTTTGGTTTATAATCGGCTGCCCTAACCTTCAAACCAAAGATCTAAGTCATATCCGGCATCCGACTTTCTCCCAACCTCAGGGCCCATGAAAATTTTTGGTTTTTCTGGTCCTTTCTTGATCCTTTTTTTTTTTTTTTTTTTTTTATTAGTTCTACCTCAACAAGCTACTGTCACATCATATATTTATAGACATTTACCATGCTGAGACTATGCAAATCAACTACTCTCAAGAGTTCGCGCGCTCTGACGTGCAACTCTTTACTGGCTACAGCTAGATCTGCTACGCTGATGTCCCTGAGTCGGACTTTTTCAGTATCAGCGCTTACACTTGAGTACAACAACGATAGAAGAGGCAACGACAGATATAACAACAACAACAAATTCAGTAATGACAGATACAGCAATAACAACAAATTCAGTAATGATAGATTCAGTCGCAACAACAATTGGGGTGGCAACCGTCGCAACAACGAGAGAAGAGGCAACAGAAAGGGAACCGGCCAGGGTGAGTTTGACCAAAGAAGAAACACTTCCTCTGCCCGCGGCCCCGAGGGTGACGGTTTGAAGGGCCTCCCTGAGTACGAAAGAATCAAGGATTTAGACAATGTTGATTTGTCTGTTCTCTGCTCTAAAGATGGCGCTGCTTCGCAGGGTGATTTTTCCAGTGTGGAGACTGAAAGTCTAGCGGAGCACAAGATCCTCTCGAGAGTTCTGGTCAACTCGCTCACCGACAACAGAGGCTACAAGTCGCTGACTGCTGTGCAGGCTCAGACTTTGGTGCCCATTCTTAGAGGTGATAGTGTTGTGGTTAGAGCCAAGACTGGTACTGGTAAAACGGCTGCGTTCTCAATCCCTTCGATCCAGCACGTTATTGAGGCCGTTAAGAATGGCGAGAAAGGCGTTAAGGCTTTGATCATTTCTCCTACCAGAGAATTGGCCCAGCAGATTGCCGACGAAATTTCCGCCATCACGTCCTGGGGCGAGATGAGACAGCTGCTGACCGTCTGTATGGTTGGTGGTCTCTCCAAGCAGGGCCAGATTAGACATGCTTTTGAGGGCAGAAAGAAGGCCGATATTATTGTGGCTACCCCTGGTAGACTCTTTGATGTTTTGCAGGTTCCTGGTATTGGTGAGGAGTTTGCTCATCTTAAGATCAAGGTTCTCGATGAGGCTGATAGACTTCTCGACATTGGCTTTGCTGATAGTCTTAGAGATATTGACAATGAGCTGAAAAAGTACTCGGAAACTGGATTCCAGACTCTTCTTTTCTCCGCCACTATTGACCGCGCTGTTAGACAATTTGCCTCTGCTGAGCTCGGTGCTAAGGCTAAGGTTATTGACACTGTTCCCAAGAACGAGCCCGAGGCGCACGAGCTTGTCAACCAAAAGGTCATTGTGACCAACAGTTGGGAGGAAATGTACCCAGCTGCCTTTGAGGCCATTTCTGAGGCCCAGAAGGCCGCCGTGGAGGAGAATAAGGAGGTTTTCAAGGGTATTGTGTTTATGCCTACGGTGCCTAGTTGTGATCATTTCACCGACATTATGAAGCATGCCATGGCCGATGCGCCTGTGGGTGAGAAGCAGAGCTCGCGTCTGCAAGTCATGACTCTACACGGCCAGATGACGCAGGCGGCCCGCCAGCGTATTGCCGATAAGTTCCGCAAGAGTGATAACGCTTTGCTTATTACCACTGATGTTGTCGCCAGAGGCATGGATTTCCCCGGTGTTTCGCACGTTTTCCAGCTTGGCGCTCCCCGCGACGTGGCCAGCTACGTGCACAGAATCGGCCGTACTGGTCGTATCGGTAACAAGGGTGATGCCGCCCTGCTGATCACGCAGCACGAGAAGGGATACTTGCGCGATCTCAAGACCCGCAACATCAACATTGAGAACGTTGGTTCTTACAAGAAGACCGACGGCGGCGACCCCGAACTGGCCATCAAGAACGCTGTTGAGTTCCTTGCCCACGACGACGAATTCAAGCAGACCGTTATTAACGGCATTTTGTCCAGCTTTGCCCACATCCGCAAGGAATACGGCGTGAATGGCCATGAGTACCTGCGCGACAATGCGCGTATGGCCGAGACTTTTGGTCTGGATGAGTACCGCCCCGGCCACAGCCTTGTGCGCACCTGGGGTGCCCACCGTGAGGCCCCCAGACAGCGCTACTGGGACCGCGACAACAGCAGTGCCTCGGGCTTTGCCAGACGCTCGCAGCAGCAGAACAGACGTGCGGCCAACAACAACAACAACAACAACAATAGCAGAAGATACTAGATTTCTTCTTGTGTCGCGTACTAATCCGGTACTGATAGAGTGATTTCTCTGTTATTATTGTTTTGTTTTTTTTCTTCTCTCCTTTTTTTTTTTCACTTGTTTGTATAATTATGTATATAGTTGTTGTTTTTCCTCGTTGTTTTTCATGTATATAGTATATCCTTTTTTTTTTCAAAAATATTTGTATTGGCTCACTGTTAACGTTACTAAGAACAAAAAAAAAAAAAAATTAATATTATATAGCTATATTAACATGGCTTGTACTAAAAAGCGGCAGGAAAGCACAGTGGGTGGTAGTGTGGGGTTTGTGTGTGTGTGGGTGAATGTTTTATGTTTGTCTGAGGTCATCTCATCGTCATCGATTAGATGCCGGTGTCATTAAGACCCTTGGTGATCCCCGCGGTAGTGGGGGCCGGCTGGTTCGCAGCAATGTAGGCCTTGAGGGCCTCGTAGATGACAAGGTGGTCCAAGTCCTGGCGCAAGCCCGACACGGCAATGACACCGACAACGCCCTCGGTGCCCCTGACGCGGATCGGGAAGCCACCACCGTGCACGGAGTACTGCTCATAATCGCGGATCTGGAACGCCGTCTCAATGGTGCGCCCCTGCTTGCGGAGCTTGGTGCCCATGTAGAAACTGGAGCGGCCGAATCGCAGCACGGTGCGCTGCTTGCGCTGGATCCAGTGCTGGTTGTCGAGGTTGGTGCCGGGGCGCGACAGCGCGTGGAAAAAGACCTGCTGGTTTGCCAGCGTGATGTTGATGGTTACGGGCTGCGAGTACTCGAGGCAGCGCTGGCGGATCAAGGATCCGAGCTCAAAGGCAACGTCGGCGTTAAAGGAGGAAAGAATTGTCTCTTGCTCGTGCTTGTCAAGGACATCAAGCTAAAATAAAAGAGGGTTGGATTAGTATAGGGAGATCATGGATCAAGCCTGATCAGGGGGAGGCAATACGCACTTCAAAATCAACAACGCTCATTATGATGGGATTGGTCTATTAGCAGGGATATGGATTATGGGTATGGACAGGCCAATTGAATTTTTGAAGATGGAAAAAATAGAAGAAAAAGAAGAAGGAAAGACAAAAAAAAAAAAAGAATCCAAGATATATTGCTGTTCAAGCAGCCAGTGGGTTATATTTATTTTCCTCTCGTATTAATAACACACACACACACACACAGTAATTATTTTGAAATAATCGGAAGGTTGGGTTCTCTCTGTAGGTCCTGCAATGGGGATTTAAAAGCACACCAGCTATCGATAAATAACATAAACAAGATGAGTTTTAAACTACAACAGATACATTAAAAGGACTCTACTAAATAGATTCTGAAGAACCATTGACGATTGCTGTTGCTGTCAGGGATTGATGAAATTTTAAAGGGGATGATGCCCAAAATACGAGGACGCCAGTCATGGATACACAAGGACATACCAAGCAGTCAACCAAATCTGACCTCTGCTATTCTTAGCAGCAAAAGCACAAAAAAAGAAAACGAGTAAAAACCAACATCCTAGAACGAGGGCATCAACAGGGTGGCCAATTGCGGATTAACACCCTTGGACGTTCTTTTTGTTAACTGAAGAAGGATGGTTGTTTATTAGGAGGTCTGTAACGGATGGACAGTTTGGAACCGAGAATTCTCAGTAAATCCGGGCGGTGTTGGACATAGGCAGTTAAAGCTTGTGAGTTTGAAATTGTCCATAACATCCGGTTTTACAATGGCCTAAATTGGTATATATCATTATTATTATTATTATTATTATTATTATTATTATTATTATTATTATTATTATTATTATTATTATTATTATTA